>JAMKCH010027667.1:0-72404 GCA_023653785.1 Ophioderma brevispina
AGTGGAGTTGGCCCAACGCTTACAACATATGACAGCGTTCAAACTTTGAACTACTTTTATTTATTTATTTTATTAATGATCGTTCTTTAGGAAGGGTATAGACCTTAATGCAATTCACTGAATTTTCCCAGGAGGCCCTGCAGTTACAATTTACAAGAAAAATACAACTGAAAGATGAATGCACATACCCTAAACATACCTTATATAATATAAACATGAAAATCAGACCGGTTTTACAAAACAAGAAGTTTTGAATTGGCCAAGACTCATGTTGTTAAATTACATCTAACATCTGAGGAAGGCCATCCCAAAATTTTGGTAGCACGTGAATGGAAAGTCCTTTTCCCTGCTGTAATGTTTCAGTAGGTTCAGAAAGAGCAAAGTTTGTTTGACTCCTATTACCTTTGGAGTGAATTTCATGCATCAAGACAAATTGAGCTAAAGGTAACTAGGGGCCAACCTTTTAGACATTTAAATATTATAATTAACATTTTGGTTAAACCACCATGTCCTTTAGTTTGTTTCCATTTCAAGGCACCCATCATGTCATTAATTGGTGTTCGGATATCTGCAGAAAGAATAATCCTGCTAACCTGTTATGCAGAATTTGGGGTGACTTTAAAAGCTCATTAGACAGTTTTGTCCAACAGACTGCAGTAGTCAAAGTTGGCATGAATAAAGCATTTGCAAGCATGATTAGAGTGTCTTTTGGAATAAATGTTTTTTACACGCTTATTATACCACAACGCTTAGAAATCCTGACACATTCATAATATGATCTTACAAGACATGATAAATCAAAGTTACACCTAAATACTGTATATAACATCAACACTATTCAATTGAGGGGTGTCATTATTAAATTAAAAAAAAAAATTAACACTTTTTAAACTTTTCTAACATATGTTGGTACTCAAAAACCATGACTTAGGTGTTCTTGATATTAAAGTAGGTGGTTATTTATGTAACTTACGTTTTGGTGGACAGATGTTGTGGAAACTTAAGGGAAAGATATCCTACTTACAATACCATTTTCTATGGTGAATTTTGTGTAGAAACTGAATCTGAAATAAAAAATGCATAATTCTTACTAACTTGAAATTTTTTCCCAATAGCACTGTACAGGCTATTTCCTGCCCGAAGGTCCTCAAATTTGAGCAAAAATTGGTCGCAAAAAAATTAAAAAGAGGTCCATTCAAACTGGGACGCTCATGCTAAACAAATATAAACTTTTGCTCTAGAGGGAGTCTTGGCTAACAAGTTTATATTTGTTTAGCCTTTAAACCTCACAGTTTTAAGGACTTATTGTATTTTGGTCGAAGGCCTTTATTTTTTCACAAAACCCTCCTTCCGAAATGTTAGGGGTAGGGGTTAACATATACTTACTTTATTTTTTTTTTCAGTACTTCATCTTTGTCCAGTTTTATATCACTATTTAGCTATTGAAGTACTGAACAAAAAGACACAAGAAGCATCAACATAGCTCATACCATTGAGGAGCTATGGCTTTTTCAATCACAAAATTGGGTGAAAATTGCAATTTTTTTTTCCCAAATCATTGTCACCCTTACCGCCGACTTTCTAAACCTGTAACAAAATAAACGAAAGAGATTGATTCCCATTATGATTTGAATATTACAAATGTACCCCTTTCACAAATGATTAGCATAAAGAATTAGTCACTACTAGGTTGTTTTCATGTTCATACACTCACAGGAATTAACGCAGAGTCAAAATTTTGTCACCTGAAAACGGCCATTTTTGGCTAAATTGGCAAAAACAACTGAATTTTCGTCAAAATCGGTGAAAAATAATATGGGTTTTAACAAGTGCCAAAATCTGAAAATATTACATTGTACTCTTTAAACATTTAAGTAACAAGATTTGACTGGTTTCACCCCTCAATATTTTTTTCAACACCCGTGTCCGCCAAACGTAAGTCAAAGCTTGAACACTGTCCTATCTAGCTGCTGCCTCATACCAAGAGAAGACACGGTATCATAGATGCCTACTCCTAGATTCTGAAATCACCAAGGACATCTGCTTGACTGAACGTTATCAAAGGATTGCTGGCAAACAGAATGTTCTTTGTCCAGCTATAGGAGTGAAGAAGAGCCGATTGCATGGCTCAGAATGGACTACCACAAGTATGCATGCTTGCACATCTATACCAACGACCAGCTTTTGGAGTGCAAGAACTCCTGTCGTTTTATTGATCAGAGATCTGGAATTAGCGCACAAGAGCACCTCTCCAAGCGTTTGGAATGAAATCACTCCTTATTATGAGAAAACCACCTACGTGCAAATCCATCCAATACACAGGTGTGTGCTTGCGATCTACGCAACCGTGAACCCAAATATCCAAGCTTAAAGTAACTTGGTCTGGAACAGCCCTGGAGCACTGTGATAACCCTGTCCCCTAGGAGTTACTTTGGACCGCACTCTTTCTCTCTTATAAGACCCACATCAAGAACGACAAAGAGTAAAGTATGTTTCATGCAATAATATCTTGACAAACGCACTGGCACAACTGTGGGTGCTAGCCCACATACCTAAGATCCACGGCACTTGCCTGTGCTACTCCTGTGCAGAGTAATTCTTGCCCTGTATTGTAAAGAGCAACCCATGCCAAAAGTATGATTCAGCCGTTAAATGCCTCCTCCGGCTTTATCACCGGAGGCCTCCGTCCAACACCACAACGGAAACCGTACAACATCCTAGCAGGTTTGGTCCACCAGACAATCCCGTCGTAGCTAGCGAGCACTGCAAGAAGCGTAAGCACAAGTATCTAATGTGTATCACCCTATGTCGGGACAGATACCTGCTGCCAAACGCCTTAAATCCAGAGAGCGTTCTTTAAGCAGTATTGAACCGGAATGAGCATCTCCCACCTGGAGCTGACTCCTCATGGACTGACTGGCGATGCCTCAACAATTGAAACCAGAATGGCCGATCTAAGGATTCTTTGCAGAAGTTGGGCTACCTTGAAGCAGACCAGGATACTACCTGGGGTTGTGGAATAGCACCACAGCACAGACAATGGAACATCCTTGGTCTGCCGAATGTTGGAGCAACAATGCACAACGAGGGACCTTGGGAATTCCGTAAAAGCAACCAGATGTTGTACCCCTCCTCTTGCTGGATCATTTTTGAGAACCACAGCATTTAGAAAACGATAAGATAAGACCACATTTATAAACATTTTTATGACATTTCCTGGCCTAAAATTACTGGGGTATGAGAAAAATAAGAAGTTTACTTCTGCATAACCAAAATAGGAGTTTTGATGGATATACCTGGGGGGGGGGAACGAGGTTTGTCATTAGGTCTCCACCTTTATTTAAAAAAGTGCAACTGGCACATTTTCAGAAATATGTTTTTTTTCAATATGCTCACAAATGATAGTCTAGGCCCATTGGAAGAATAGCGATATATTTTACACATAAAAAAACACACCCAAAAGCAAATAGGGACCAGTAAAGGAATCATCACGCTACGCTTCGCTTATTGTTCTCGCTGCTTTATGGGAGCAGCCATGTTGCCCACAAAATATAAAGCAGGTGTGTGATGGAAGTTTCGAATTTTAGTAGATTATATAGTGTGTCTCACAAAATGTCACTGTATTCAAGTTTTTAAAAAGTGGGACTAAATATTTCAACCGAAAACGCTATTCAGCATGTAATGCTCGAGTAAGCCATTCATATTAATTCCCTAATGCCACATGCTATCAATCACGTGACATTCCCCGCATAAATCAATTGAGACCCCTTGAATCGTACCTATGAATGACACTATTTGCTATCTGGCCAGCTATGTGATGTGGGACAGGTACAGCAGTGGGACTTTCATTGGTTCTATCTACCTTCATTGGGTAACTGTGGGAAAAATCTTTACATTCGAAGTGAGGAGGCCTACTCGTTATTTGTATGAGGTTAATCTGTAAGTTTATTTCTTTATTGAATAAACCAGCAGATTCTCTGCGAACAAAAGGCATACAAACTATTAGACGTGTTAGATACTGAAAAGTAAATTACTTCTTTGTTTTTGGACAATCATCATGGGACAACTATAGACATGACGTAGCATTGGCCGTCGAGATGGCCGAAACGTCACTATGGCCGTGAATATTATTGGCAACATTGATGGCGCCCATCAGTTCCCGATTTCATTTTTGTCTTCTAATTAGCTATAATTTATTGTAATATCAATCAATGTTGAGAATCGGTCAACATATCTTATCACAGATTAAACTAAACATTAACATGTTTATGTCCTTTTAATAAAGGCTAAAAACAAAAGACATCCAGGTAAACTGTACATCTACTTTTAAGTTGTCCAACTTTATCAAACAATGTGTCTATTATAAGAATATCATAGACTCATACTCATTGATATTAAAACCACAAGGTCACAAGACTGGTCAAACAGTGGCATGCCGTGTACAGCGGTCGCGTTAAGTTTAAGTAATCCTGTTTCTGAAATTGACCAAAAATTGGCAATAAACTTGAACCATGGTTTTACAATTCTCAAGACTGGAAAAATATCCGCAAGCATTGTTTGGAAAATGGATGCGACCATAGTGATTGCGTGTTCACTTTTACGTGTTCTGCGACACCGAGTACCTGATAAAATGTCACTTTTCTCGCTAGGTTCTATAAGTTCAGACCCAAGTAACGATACATATTCAAAATAAACATAGTGACGGACCTGTGATGCAAAAACATCCATAGAACTTGTTTTTTTCGGAATATTTGAGATTTAGTTTCATTTACACACTTCTCTATGGGCGGACTGAATATGTTAGTCTCTCATGCAGTATCAAGTTGATAATATTTTTTGCATCTGTGACACAGACTACACCATGGGAAATACTTTCCGGGCTGCGGTACATGCCGTAGAATCAACTCTGGATGTGTGTTTCCGTGTTACACGCCATTTTCACATCGTCTGCTGAATTTATGTCGACGGTGCATTAATTTATAAAATTTTTGGGCTTAATAATTTCAGGTGAAGCTAAAAGCTTTATAACCATGCAAAAATATCACAATTTTGTAAAATCTAGAGGGCACAACTATTTTTCAAATGTGGCCGTAATGTCTTTAATTGCAGAAATTAATGCAATTTGGGTCCTGTTGCCCAGTACAGGCATGTGCTTTTAAACTTCAAATATATCCTTCTTACCTCCTGTGGCACCTTACACCCACGTTTTTGGCTCAGCAAGAAGATGATAAAGAGGAGATGGCTTGATTTGAATCCGATTACCCAGGATGACTCTCATTCATCCTCATTGTTTAGGATACTTCAGGGCCCTCGATGGACCTTTGAAGTAATGTTTTTCAATCAACCGCCATCAAGCTTGGCCGTTCGGAAGGTTTCACAACAGGAAGTAATTGAAACAGGACACTCCCACTAAATAGCTTTTCATTTTTCCAGCTAAAAGATCTCTTCTGGCCAATGAACTCCGCGGTTGTTCCTGACTGATTGTTATTATTTTAATCGTTTGTCGAAAATAATTTGAGAAATCAGTGACTTTTTAAACGAAGAAACGCAAATCGGCCCCTTTTTTTCGGTAGGTTATATAAGTTCAGACCCAATTACATACATATTCAAAAAAAACATAGTGACGGACCTGTGATGCAAAAACATCCAATAGAACTGTGTTTCGGAAATTTTGAGATTTAGTTTCTTTACACACCTATCTAGGGCGGACTTATAATGTTAGTCTCTCATGCAGTATCAAGTAGATATATTTTTGCATTTGTGACCAGACTACCCCATGGGAAATACTTTCGGGATGCCGTACATGCCGTGAGAATCAAACTCTGGCATGTTTTTCCTGTGTTACACGACATTTTCACGTGTCTGCTGAATTTATGTCGCGGGACATTAATTTAAACATTTTTGGGCTTAATATTTCCAGGTGAGAGCTAAAAGCTTATAACCATGCAAAATAGTCAAAATTTTGATAAAATCTAGAGGGCACACTATTTTTCCAAAGTGCCAGTATGTCTTTAATTGCAAATTAATTGAATGGGTCCTGTTGCCCAGACCGGAGGTGCTTTATTAAAACTTCAAATATATCCTTCTTACCCCTCTGTTTAACATACAGCCACGTGTTTGGCCTCAGCAGAGAAGATGAGAACGAGAAAGAAGGAGATGGCTCGCTTTTGCAATCCGATTACCCAGGATGACTCTCATTCACCAGCTCATTGTTAGGAGGACTTCAAGGGCCACTCGATTGGACCTTGGAAGTAATGTGTTCACTCCGCCTCAAGCTTGGCCGGTCGGGAGGTTTCCAAAGGAAGTAAATTGACCCCCACTCCCCACTAAATAGATTATTAATTTCCAGACTAAAAGATCTCTGCTGGCAACAAGAACTCCGCGGTTGTTCTGATGATTGTTATTTATTTTAATCGTTGGCGAAATACTTTGAGGAAATTTCGGAATCTTTTAACGGAACGAAACAGCAAAATGGGAAAACCCTTTTTCGGTAAGCTAACATTGGTTCAAGGCTTGGGGGTCAATACAAGATGTTATTTTTAGCCTAAATTTACCAATATCCGGGTATTTCCTGAGAAAATGATATGCTGACTGATTTAGATAAATGCATTTTCAAATACATTCTCAACCATACTTTTTTGTGTCAAAAAGTGTCCAATGACCAAAATACTTTGAAAAATTTGGGGTCAAAGTGTTTATAACTTGATGCAGACGAGTACGTTTCGCTGTACTGGTCACAACCATAGGGTATAGACCCTGTGCCAAAATCCAATTGAAAACTGGGTATTGGATATGTTTTGGTGATTTAATGACAGGTGTATGTAAGTTCTTCAGCAAGTAGTGCAAGTCGACATGTGCAAAATACCAATTGAAAACTGGCTCATTGACATGGTTATGGGATTTAATGACAGGGTGTATGGTAATTGTTCTCCAGCAAGTAGTTCAAGTCTTTTGTCCAATCGATTGGATTTAAGCCGGATTGAGATGATAGGCGGTTGAACAGGTTTTCTTTTGACAGTAGCAGTCGAACCCCCTCCTTCTTTCTCTCTTCTCTGTGCTAGACAACAAACTTCAAATATATCCCATCTTCTCTTAATTAATGCGATCTAAAGTCGATTGTTAACTGGTCTCTTGAACAGTACGTGGTGTAGTTTGAAAGCCAAGCTTTAAATTCTGATCACAATGATCAAGACCTGTCACATCGTCTCTATTGCAAATGCATCTTGGAGCATTTCATTTCTATGCAAGTACCACGAGTAGTATGCAAAGAGAAGATATCCATAGGCTCCCCCACAATGCAATTTCAATGGAGGTTTTTGTACAGGCACTGATGTTGAATTGTTAGAAATGAAAACATGAGCTAAATTGACAGACTGACCAACAAAACTGCTTTTAGAATGCTTTTCCTCTATAACGATTCACATGAATACATGTAAAAAATCTCATTGGAAGCAGTGTATTGTGGGAATCTACTGATATCTTAACTCAGTAAGACAGGTGCTTGGATCAACACAGCAAATTAAACTTAAAAGATATATCTTTTTCCCTCAATCTCTTAATAATAATAAGAACAGTAAGATTTTGTTAACAGTACAACTAGCACACGCTTTATTAAACTTACAAACTACATACAGCCGTGCTTGTTTAATGTAGGTTTCCAACAATATCAGATGGGGATTTTAAAGTGCCATGGCCAAACTTTGCGTCATTGCTTGATGTGGAAAACTTTCGATATAACAACATCCAATTTTGCTTAATGGATACAGTACATTGGATACTTGGATCATCACAACTGGCATCCAATCTTTGGTGAGAACCGGCAAAAATTATAAAACATTAGTCTGAAATTCCAATTGCAACAAGGTAGATATTTTTTTATTAGGCCTAAATCTACCACTTGCTTTCCTTAGCACAAGGCTTCCCAACTTTTCTAATAATGGCATTCACTTGATTTCTCAGCCGGGCTTACCAACTTTTATAAATACTGGAGATGATGCCTCTGTTATCTACAACTTGCTTTCCTTAGCATAGGGCGTCCCAACTTTTATAACTACGGGGCAATGATTGCTTCTTTTATTGACCATGGTTACTTAGCACAGGGCTCTCAATTTTATAAAATACTGGGGCATGATTGCTCTATTTATGATAACTTGCTTTCCTTAAGCACAGGGCTTCCAACTTTATAAATATGTGGCATCGTTTGCTTTTCCTCAGCACAGGGACCCACCCACTTACCAATTTGTTTAATATGGGCATGATTGTCTCTTTTATTGGACACTTGCTTTTCCTTAGTACGGGCTACCAACTTTTATAAATATGGAGCAATATTGCCTCTTATCTACCACTTCTTTCCTTAGCACAGGGCTTCCCAACTTTTATAAATACTGTGGCATTCAGCTTTCCTCAGACAGGGTTTCTCTACAAACTTTTATAAATACTGTGGCCTGATTGTCTCTTTTATTGGACACTTGCTTTCCTTAGTTACCGGCTTACCAACTTTTATAAATACTGGGGCACTGATTGCCTCGTTTATCTACACTTATTTCCTTAGCACAGGGCTTCCCAACTTTGATAAGATGTGGCATTCACTGATTTACTCAGCACAGGGCTACCAATTTGCTAAATTACTGTGCACTAATTGTCTTTTTATTGGACACTTGCTTTCCTTAGTACAGGGCTTCCCAACTTTTATAAATACTGGGGCACCTATTGCTTCTTTTATCTACCACTTGTTTTCATGAGCACAGGGCTTCCCAAACTTTTATAAATAATGGGGCACCTATTGCTTCTTTTATCTACCACTTGCTTTCATTTAGGCATTGGCACTTCCCCAACTTTTATAAATACTGGGGCAGTGATTGCTTCTTATCTATTTATATACCTTCGAGGTTATGTATCATTTGTTTTCAGCGTGCATTATTTTTCACGAAGGGACTGGGCTCTGTCAGATAATGCACGTGTCATCAGATAAGGCACGGGTTCATCAGATAATGCACGGGGGTCACCACAGTCACAACTTCTAGTAGATAAAGAAATACCGTCAATCATGTGATATCGACTTACTGCTCAATATCAAGTAACATGCTGCATAGTATATATACCCTACACGACTAGTATATACAATCTATGTGTCAGTCTAAACTTAAATTTTGTGTGAAAAAATATTGGTTTCGCGTTTAAGTATTAGTGAATTCACATGCGCCGACCATTCCAAATAATGTGATTTTGTACTGTTTCTTCCCGTGAATTTAATAAACGAGAACAAGTTTTTGTACTCTCAAAGGACGATACGTTGGACATTAAATATTGGATCTTAAATATAAAATTCCATAATATGTTATAATTTGTCAAATTAGAAAGCCTTTCAGAAAGTTTAGCTGCTATACTGCACTGCCCTACCTCTGTGCCGTGAGGTCAGCCGCGAGCTTTCATGAGCGCACCAGTAACCGCACGCGCTGGCTTAAGCGACTGGCGTTTTTACCTCGCGCCACAAAGATGGCATACAGGACGCGGCGTTACCCAGCTGCGTCCCTGTTCTGCCCTCCCGCTGGCGGTCGCGCCCTGGCCTCTATCCTGTTGCTCTCTCCTTCTCGTTGGCCCCTGAGCTTCCGTGTCCTTCCCGCCGCACCCCCACTTCCCTACCTCCCCTCGTTTTCCTCCAGAAGCCCAGTCATGTTTTGTACTCCCGTCTGCGTGGTCCTGTCCCCTCTCCTCCGTGGGCATGGGCCTTGGTCGCCGCCTCCTTCCTTGCCTTTCTCTGCCCCCGTCCTGTGGGGGTGGACTGGGGGCGCTAGTAACTCATCCACAGTGAATCGCAACCCCCTTCTCGCCTACGACGCTCCTCATGTACTCACCCCTTCTCCCAACTACCTCTCCTCTCCAGTCTTCACCCCACTTCTGCCACTCCCCCGTTCCCTCCTTGTGCCCCCCCCTCTCCCCTGTCTCCTACCCCTCTCGATCCGCTCCCTCTGCCCTATACTCTACGTGTAATTTTACAAACCTTCTTCATTCTACCTAAAATTTTCTGCCACTCACCCTTCATATCTCCCCGTGCGTCCCCAGTCTCTCCTTCTGCCCCATACTCATTACTAAATCCTCTCTTCTTACCATGGTTCGCCCACCCATATCCTTGCATCTTTTTCATCGGTTACGCTCTCCCCCTCCGTAATCCCCATTCCTTCTCACTCCCATCGACGCCCATACCGTCCCCTATATTCCCCCTTCCACCCAAACATACCCTCCTCCCTACACTGCCGTCTACTCCTCACCATCCCACCCTCCTCCTCTTCCTTTCCTTATTAATATCTTCTATACCCTCTCGTTATTACTACTAGACCCCTCCTATTCACCCCCCTCCGCTACTATTTTTACCCCCGCTACACTTCCTCCACCAACTCCTCCTCTTCACTTTATCTTCATGTTTACACTCATCTGCCCTCACACATTATACATCTCTCCCTTTTTCAATCCTCCCCTCTCGCCACTATTTTATCCTCTTCTCCTCCCCATTTCCCTTTCCTATCACCCTGTCCTACCCTTACCTCTTTTTCGCCTTTTTTCATCCTTCGGGCAGTGCGACAAGTCTATCTTTCTTTCAATTTCTTGCCGGTTTTCATGCTTAATGGGTGTGTTTTGAAACTGCCAGGGAGGTGCGAGAGAGATCGCCACTCTAAGCGTTAGAGATCTCGCACTGCCAGATCTTTTTAAAACAAACTAATCAACAATGAATTGCGTCAAGGTCTTTTTTGGCACTATTTATACAGTATAACTTTGGGGGACATGTTGGAAGTATGAAGTGTTTTTTTTTTCTAATTTTTTTAAAAAACTACCTCAAAATTTAGATAAATTAAGTTAATTATTAATGTTAAGGTAATGATTTAATACTATTGTTTTCTCAAAGTATATGACGGATAGGACCACGCCTCAGTGCATTCGACAGGATAATTGCACTTGACCGGATGGGTCAGTGCCGGGCAGCAATCGAGCCTCCGCTCTCGGGCTGCCTGAACTGACCCATACGGTCGGTGCGATTATCCTGTCGAAAGCACAGGCTAGGTCTTATCCTTATCATAAATTACTGGAGCACTGATAGCCTCTTTTATCTACCACTTGCTTTTCTTAGACAAAGATTTTTATGATTTTTTCAATGTTCAGGATTAGCATATCATTACTTATCTCTTTAAGGACAAACCTGCAGTAATAAGCCATGACTTCAACTGGACTGGGTGCTCTGGGTGGTGTTTGTACCTCAAAATTGTCTACAGTCATTTGCACAATTTCAACTGCCTGGTATTAGCAATTGTGGTCAAATTCATAAATCAAGTTCCAACTCCAAACCATTCTATCCAACCTTTTGTAAGTTTTGTTCTTATTTTCCAGTTTGTTCTTATTTTTCAGAGAGCAGTTTGCAAGATGTGGTCTCTTTTACCAGTGCTGCTTGTATTGATACTTCTTGTACAGCCACCAGGTTTGGCTTCTCTCTGGGTACGCAAAGCAAAATGAAGAACAGTATCCTGGAAGGCTAGAGACTCATGTTAGGTTTATGCGGTTTGGGGTAGGTTATAGAAGAAATATAAAGAATAAATGAGAATTTACCTTGTTTTGAAATTTGATCTTTATTTTATGGAGTAATAGTCTTGTTCAAGACGCTCGGCTATGTCCCCTTTCGAGGTACATCCCCGTGTATGATCATTGGTATTGACCCTCTCCCCCCGCGCCTTAGTCTAGTGTAAACCCTAGCTCGAACACGTCGTAGCCCGGGCGAAGCCCAGGGTCTACAACCCCCAATATGGAGTGTCCAGTCAGAGTACCTCAGACTATGTAAACCCGTACACATTGCAGAAAAGCCTAAGCCTAGTCCGGCGCCCATGTAAACTTGTACACTTGTCAAGGTATATAGAAAAATGGTCTCAGAAATCTATTTCATACCTTCCATTTTATACACGAATTACTACCGTTCGCAAGTCAACACTGCACCGTTACCCAAATCTCCTCCCATAATAATAGAAATTGCTAAATACAGGAATCGCTTACTGTGAGGCGGAGCCGAGCGTCTTGTTATTTTTGTTTTCATACAACATGATGGGCTGAACCAATTATGCAAATGAGGCACAGTAGTTTGTACTCATTGGATAAACGATGTCGCTTCATGCTGTCTATCACAAGAATAGCCGCAGGCACGGTTTATTTTGCGTGTGTTCATGTACAAAGGTCACGCTTCATGAATAAATTAATCTCGATCCAGTAATATTACGTCATTGCATTGTATCTTTGATTGGCTATTAAAACTTGAATATTTCATCATCGCCCGTATATGGAAAAACAACCCCCCGCGAAGACTTTTTCCACAATCTTGGAAAAATTTTACAAACTGGCCAGGACGCTTCACTGAGCAGGAAAATTTGTCTGCACGTGCAGCGAAGCGTCTTGACTAAGACTAATGGAGTAATGGTACACTGAAAAAAAGGTGTCAAAGTTTGGGTCTTCAGATGAGTATGTCAAGCTGTCAATTTGACATGTTTGAGGTGCCAAAATGACACCTTTAGTCGCCTTTAGGATGTCAGATGACACCTTTATGGTGTCAAGCCAGAAATAACACCTTTGGAATACCTTTAGGGTGTCATTTTGGCTTGACACCCTAAAGGTGTCATTCAGACATCCTAAAGGTGTTATTCTGACACCCATGAAGGTATCACCATGACAACCTAAAGAGTCTTTCAGGGTGTCAGTGTCATTCGACACCTCAACAGTCAAATGACACGTAGATGGCTCATCTAAAGACTCAAATGGGACACCCGTGAAGTGTATTGTTTTAGTTACCGTGGGAGAGATAACAAGATGTTTGTTTGTGCGCATATTTTTTTTTGCAATCAGATTTTTCAAAGAAGAGGTATTGCACTTTGAAAAAGTAATGGTGAAAACTGCAAACATAAAATATATTTTTGAGATAGTAGTATAGAGTTTAGAGGGTATTTGTATTTTTTAAATGAGTTTTGTGTAAAAAAAATTGCAATAGTGTTTGCTTGTGATAGTCTCAAAATGAGGGCTGGTAGGGAGGTATTCTCTGTGAAAGACGCCTCAACCAGTATCGCTGAGGCGCGTAATCGAAGGCGAAGCCTTCGGCCGAGGGGGAGCGGAGGCGTCATGCACAAATAGGGATAGTTCTGTGCAAGCATAAGTGTCAATCAAAGTATTATGCGGTCATCATAAAGCGAGATTGGACTCCTAACTGAATGCAGACGTGCCAAGATTATTTTCAAACTGAGCCCTTTCTGTCACCACAAGACAATACCCGACAGGAACACAAACAATGCCGCCAGGACCTGTAGTACCACATTTGGTTGACCGACAATGCATTCATACGGTGCCTTCGTCTGTATTGGCCAATCAATTCCCAAGAAAGTTACTGAAGATTTATCCCCAAAAAATAAAGAAAAACACAAAGCACACAAAATAAATACGGAAAGGCGAGCACAAGAGACTTCCCGTGAGAGGGCGCTATACCACATCGTAGGAAAACTGTACGGGGACTGTAGGAATAAAAATAATACAAATGAAATCCAGAAATGAGTACCAAGAATGAACCTCAGCAAGTGGCCCCGTCAGGATTTGGAATGGGGACCCTTGCATTGGAGGCACGCATCTTTTAAGTGTTGTTTAACAACAAACCATGTTATGCACCAGGGGCGGTACCAGGGTAAAATAATAGGAGGCGGCGAAACATCATGGGGGGGGGGCAACAAATTACAAGATTAAACTATGTATGTTAAAAACCCTATTTTTGTATTATTGCTTAAACACATTTCCGAAATTGGAAACTCTCGGGGGGGGGGGGGGGGGTTGGTGGGGGCAGACAACCCCTTGCCACCCTCCGGCATGCCCCTATTGAGTGCACACAAATCTGGGGTATAACATTCAGATCCATAGAGATAGATAAAACAAAGCTCACTGGGATGGATGGGTAAACACAGGAAACTTAATTACCGCTCAAGCCCATTACTATACGTAAACCTTTTACAGCATGGAAAAACGCCACTGTGTTGTTGTTTTGCCGGCGATACTCGGTTAATATTTCAGGGCGCGTCATTTGGATTTTTAAGGCAAAACTTCACACTGTTTTAATTAAAATACTTACAACCAGTGGTATAGCCAGGTGGGGGCAGGAGGGGAAGAGTGCCCCTATGAAAAAAAAAAATGAAATTTGAGGGGAAATTGGGAAAAAAAGACAGATAATGACAGTTAATAGCCTTTTTTGGAATCTTTTGTCGTGTGGACCGGATATCTGTGCATGTGCAACTACCGGCATGCCCAAAAATTTCCTCCCTGAACCATCGCGGCTGAACACAACTTGTTACTATTTAAGAAGCTTTTTAGAATGACATAGCAAAGATCTTTCATTTCACTTGAGTTTTTGTCTTTATGATGTTTTTCATCTGTGTGGTAAAAAAAAACGGAGTCGGCAGGATTTTCTAAGGTCAGTCGGCAGGGCCGTAGCCAGGGGGGTGAGGGGAGGTGAGACGGGCCCAACAAAAAATGAGTTTAAGGTCCGCTTTGTCATTTGGAATGTCCGATTTTGGTGATGTTAAGTTTGGTCGCTTGCGTAGTTGGTTGTTGTAGGGATTGTGCTGCATGGTACAATGAATAAGCATATCGCGGTTGATACTATTTGATACGCATGTTCGGTTAGTATACGTTTTTGAATGTTGACGATTATGTGGGTCCAATCCTTCCTTCACCCCCTTCCCCCCCCTTATTCAAATTTTGGAAGACGACGGTGAAAAAATTTGGGTCAACCGGCGAGCGCAGCGAGCCGAAAAAAATTGGTGTTGGTACGCAAAAGGTCCACGCTGGCAAATCCGCACCCCCCCCAATAAATTCTGCTACGGCCAGGGGAGGGCGGCCAAGAAATCCCAAATTCAGACGTCGCCATTAGTTTAACACGTAAACGGAAATCTTGACGAAAAATTCTGAATTTTTTCTATGTTGTCAGGAATATTTTCTTATTCACAAAAACCGTTGGAGTTGAAGAATCAACTCCATGAAGGGATATTTGTCTGATTTTTTGGATTAATAAACGAACGAGGGACGACGGTCGTATGTAGGTATGGGGAAACACCCATGACCGACCATATCAAAGACCCAAAATTGGTTGTGGTTTGCATCCGTATTGCTTTAATTTCTTTTGACCAATTTTTGGTGAATTGCAAAATGAATGAGGCTTGGCCCCACCGCCTGGGTTACGGCAACAAACTAGAACAACTGTGAAAACTCTTAGGTATATATATTGCTTGTTGTAAAGCAAACAATATTTTTTGTTCATTTATTCATTAACAACTAGCAGAAGAGAGATGTTCAATAGAGAACACAACGAACCCAGTTGCAAGAAATGACCAGACAGAAGCTAACTTCAAGGCGACAACAAAAGCACCACCACTGGTGAGATTTTGTCAACTGGATTCCTTCAAATACTCATTAGGTAAGTTGGATACCTGTGGCTCAAAATAGTGGGTTGGACAAAAACATGATGGCAGGGTGGGACAAGGTGAAAGCAAAAAATATTATACTTACCATAGATAACATTCAGGAGGAGACTGTGCAATCACGATTTTCGTATGCGAGTGTGTACAAGGGAGAGTAAAAATACATGGTCCTCGGGACCGCTTGTGTCGCCAGCCGTCGCGGTTAGTGAATGATAGACCTAACATGACCTTTGACTTGATCTGTGACCTTGGACCTCATCAACAAATGAGGGATCCCATGTTGCAACCAGATTTCAAGTTTGGTTCCAATTGAACTTACAACTTTTCATATGCGGTCAATTTTTACATTTTCAGCCTATTTTACAAACTTTAACTCCATTACCTTTGACCTTGGCATGTGACCTTTGACCTCATCAACAATGAGGGCTCCCATGTTGCACCTATGTTCAGTTTGGTTCCAATTGAACTTCAACTTTCATTTGAGTCAATTTTAGCCTTTTCAATTTTCAGCCTATTTTACCACTTTACCTCAGCATGACCTTTGACCGTTGGCATGTGACTTTGACCCCTCATCCACAAGTGGGGGATGCCCTGTTGCACATGTGAACCCAAGTTTGGTTAAATATCCATCAAAGTAGGTGGATATTACATGCAATGTTACCTTTTTTCACAACAACAGTCATCAACAGACATCATCAACAACAACAACTACAGTGGACAAAGTGATATATGTGTCTTTCTGCCTTCGGGCAGGGCCACAACAAATGCCTATATTTATAACATTTGGCATTTACCAGGCAGAACCAATATTGGGTATTAGTTGGTTCATTTGGCAATTCCTGGACCGTGGAGAGCAGAGCAATCATTTCTCAGTGCTTGTTGTCTTCTATGAGGGGTAATGAACAATTAAAGTGGGGGTCTCCTCGAGAAAGTGTGGCGGAATCCAGGAGGGGGAAATATTCATAATACGGGGTCAACTCCACTGGAAGGGATATTTCTTTCTGCTGCAGGAGTAACCAAAGTTTTTGGAGAAAACCTGCGAGGACGAGTATGGATCGGCAACTACATTCACATATGCCATAGGCTCAAGTTGGAATTGAACCCAGACAGCATTGGTAAAAGGTGAGCGACTTGATCGCTACACCAACTCGCCCTCCCAATACCCATACCTGTCAATTTGAAACTAAGATAAGTGTTACTGCCAATGTCCCAGCTGATTTAAATTGCCTTTCGTAAGAGGAAGTGTACACCTTGAATTTTAAATTTTACTCTCAAGTCTTGGCTTATAGTAGGCAGTGCTCTGACCCAGAGGTATTAAAAAGGGAATTACTTATCTGGCATTTAGAGAAATTTGTATCCTCAGAAAATCCCCTTGTGCCCCTTTAAAGGCACTTGACATGCATCACGTTCTCTACTTGATATGAGAGCCATACACTCTCCACCAAGTATCGAAGGAAACAAATTTTTCATTTTGATGGTAGAAGCAATAACGCATATTGAAACACTGTATTCGCTATTGTGCTAGTATTGATGGTTAACCATTAAAAACAGCAATTATTTGTCTCTATCTTCTGAAAGAAATGGAATTGAAGGCTGAAATATCTGGGCAAGAATGAGAAAAATGATGGCCTTTCATCTGATGTGAAAAATGATACTGCTACCAGGGTAAGTCAGGTGGTCCCAAAGATGATCAGAACAAGCACCTTTAAGGTACAGAGGGAAGATTTTGGTTTTGAAAATTAACAATTTGCACTTGCAGCTTTAATAATTAAACTATTCATTGTTTTCTTTCTTTACAGATCCCAAGATAATGGCATCAAATGATGTTATGACCTGATATTTATCAAGAATGTGATATTTAATTGTAGATTTAGAGAAAAAAGGGATCGTTTTTGCCTCTGGCGCATTTTTTTAGGTAGAACGACGAGGCGCAGCGGAGTCATTCTACACTAAAATAGTGCTCTCTTCCGTGTGATATGACATGGTAGAAGGCTAAAAACAATACCTTTAATTTAATTTATTGACATGAATCTATCAGCACATAAATGAAATACCCCTAAATAAGATGTACCAGACGGTTTTCATGGTCATTGGAGTATTCCGTATTAAATAAAAATAAATAAATGTCGACATTTATATGTCGACATTTATATGTATTAATTTCCGTGTAGCAGTAGACGATTTAACCCCGTAGCAGTAGACGATTTAACCAGTGGCGTAACCAGACCTTTGCAAATTGGGGGGGGGAGAAGGGGTGCCGAGGCATTTTCTGAGGGGACAAATTTGGGTCCTTCTCCAGAGGCTACTATACAAATGACCCCACTTGTTACGCCACTGGATTTAAAACATCTCCACTGTATATGATTATACTATCATTCTGCCACAAGCCGTGTTTAGCCTTTCACACCAACTGACCAATGTTCGGTGGTGGGTCAAGCTTTGACCTGTACGATAGACTATCATGTTAACTTTTAACATTGAAATTAAAAATACAGCTTCAATTCAATGTTTTTCCTTTAAAATATTAAATTCATCAAAAAATTTACCAGCTGAGGGATCACATTTTCTTTGTTTATCACCATTTAATTTCAAATCAACTCAAAATAAATAGTGAAAAAAATAACAAAAATACAGGGCGAGTCAAAATGGAAACCTAAAATATGCCCCCTATATTGTAAAAAGTTTAGAGTGCAGCGGTTTATATAGCAATGATGTAAAAGTGACATTAATAAACTTCATTTCAAAAAAGAATGATCCAATTTCCTTTTGTACTTGAAAAGTTATGGCATCTTATAGATATGAACAGCTGTCAAGATTTCATCTGGTTTCATTGTTCCATTCTGAACCAAGACTTTTTTCCTGGTTAAAGTTAAAATACAACAGTACTTAGTGCCTTCGAATTATCTCACATTAAGCCATCGCTGAAAAAACAATCTTGACCACAAATATAATGAAACATTACATGCCAGTCGCTAATCTTCCCTTCATGTCTAAAGTCTTGGAGAAGATCCTGACTTTACAAATCAAAGAATACCGACATGCAAGAACATAGTTTATTTTCTGTAAATCAATCTGCCTATATACAGGCAATTTCCAGGGGGCGTATTTGAAATCCATCCATAATACACCAGTTTTTGGAATTTTTTACTCAATAGGTCACGTGATTCCTCCAAAATCCTATTCTTACATATAAATCCTGACTCTTAAGAACCAGTTTAGCCCAAGGGTTTGTACTCCTTGATAGCCGATCCTCCTGGCTCGCTGGGAGCCATTGTCAATCCCATCTGCTTGATGAACAAGCAGATTTTACCTTGGCCTGGAGCACTGGTCCATAAGATCGTAAAACTCACAAGTGATATTGAGGAAAACTTTGAAAGCGTCATAAGCAGAAGGGGTCATCTTGGTGGACCTTATACTGCCAGCATATGACACAGTGTGGCAATCAGGGTCTGACACTCAAGCCTCTCAGACTACATCCCGGATCACATCACTTGTTTTTTACAAATTCATATGAACATGCTTTTTTTTAAAAAAAACCAAACTGTACGCTTGTCCTCAAGACCATTGAAGGGCAGAGTAGTTCGACTGTGTCCTCTGAGGAATGGAGTACCACACACAAATACAGTGTTGCCCCCAGCTGTTTAACCTGTATATCAGCGACTTAGCTCAAACAACATCTAGACTATGGTCAATATCTTGCTGTTCTTCACTTGGCCAGAAACTGGACTGAAGTAGAATGTGCACTTCATACGACCCTACTTGCAAGCATATCTCAAGACCACTTGTTACTCTGCCTTCCCTCTAATACGCACAAGAGGCTCATCACCAGCTTTAAATTAATCTCAATGGATTGCCCCTTCCATACACCACACCAACCTATCTGGAGTGAAGCTTGACTGGCACTCCGTATTGGCGCACTCACGATCATACGTGTCAAGGAATAACCTAATATCCTCAAGGAATAACCTCCTGCGCCTTGCTGGACCACCTGGGGTCTAGCGACATCCACACTAAGCACATCGCCCTGGCTCGGTCCACAGCACGCTGAGTATGCTGCCCCAGCAATGGTTGCAATAGGTCTCACACAACGAAGCTGGACCAGTACTCAACAAGACATGAGAACCTTATCTGATTTGTAGTCCCCCACTCCAATCTAAGCTTCTATCAGTGCTTTCATTCAGGCATTGCACCTGCTGTACTCCGAGAGACACTACACGTAAGGCGGTTCTCGAACCACAAGTCCTGCTTTCGCGCATAGCTGTAAGGCAAGCAGCAGAAAAGATTGAAAATGTAATAATACAGGGTGAGTTAAAAAAGTTTGCAAGCAATACAGTGAGGATGCAGATAATTCCCCTCACCCAACACCCCACCCCAACACCCTGCAACACCCCACCCCTCCCCCAACATCCCACAAACACCCCATATACCCCTCCTCACCACCCCGCACACCCGCACCCCCCTGCGTACACTGTTAAAAAAAATCCAAAATTAAAAAAAAAAAAAGAAAAAAAAAAAAACCCCGCAAGCCCCCCCCCTTCCTCAACACCACCGCAACAACCCCCCACCCCCTCCCTCCCCCCCGCAACACCCACCCCGTCCTTTTCCTCACACCCCGCAACACCCCCCCCTCCCCAACACCCACCCCTGTCCTGCTTTCGCGCATAGCTTAAGACGAGCATCATAACAGATACGCAGAGACATATACAGTGGGATTTGCCGATACCTCCTCCCAAACACCCCACCCCCTCCCCACATCCCACAACACTCCATCCCCCTCCCACATCACCGCAAACCCACACCCCCTCCCCAACATCCCTCAACACAAAGACCCACCCCCTCCCCAACCACCTGCAAACCCCTTCCCCACCCACCCCTCAACACCCCTCCCCAATACCCCACAAACCCCACAGCCAACCCACCCCCTCCACGATCACCCCCACCCCCATCCCCAACACCCCACAACACCTCACACCCCCTCGCAACCCTGCAACACCCCCACCACCACAACCCCACCGCCCTGTCAGCCCCCCACCCCCTCCCCACCACCACTTCCACACCCCACCGCCTCCCCACCACACCCTTCCGCCCAACCCCCACCACCCATCCCACCACTTTCCTCCTCATCCCACCAGACCCTACCCCCACAACCGAGAACTAGATCCTCCAGCGATTGTCCCCCCACCCCCCTCCCCCAACCCTCCTCAAGCATCCCCCCCTGGCCCCCTCCCCCACACCCCACCCCGCGCCACTTCATCCCCCCGTTCCCCCCGCCCCTCCCCCCCCCCCAACCAGCCCCCTCCAAGCACCCACTCTATTCCTCATCCTCGTCCCCACCACCCTCCCTCGCCCCCCCTCCCCCCCTCTCTCCACCCCTCTATCCCCCCCCAGCCCTCGCCATCACAACCCCCCCCAGCTCCCTACCACCCCCCCCCGCCCGTTCCCCCCCCCTTCCCCTCCCCGCCCCCCGAGCCCCGGGCCTTCCAACACCCCTGCAACACCCCACCCCCTCACCCAACACCCGGCATTACCCGCACCTCCCTCCGCCCCGCAACACCCTTCCCCAACACCCCACCCCCCCCCATCCCTCAAAACTCCGCACCCCCACCGGCCCATACCCCACACCCCTCACCAACCCAACCCCCTCCCTCAACCCTATTTACTCCTCACTCACGCCCCACCCCTCCCCACCCCACCAGAACACCCCCTCCCCTCACCCGCACACCATCACACACCCCCCCCACCCCACCTCCAAACCCATCCTCCGTTGCCAACACCCTCACACCCCATCCCCTCAACCCTCCTCCAACCCCCCACCGTCCCCTAACACTACCTCACAGCTCCCCTAACACCCCCACCCCCTTGCCTACCCCCCCACCCACACCTCCCCTAACACCCCCACCCCTTCCCAAACACAGACCTCACTCCCGCCCCCCCCCGTCACCACCCCCCTTCCCTCCCCACCACCGGACCCTCCCCACCACCCACACACCTCACGCCCCCCCCCCTCGCGCCCCCCAGCCCCCCGCAACACCCAACCCACACCCGCAACACCCCCCACCCCCTCGCCCAAACCCCCGTAACACCCCTCACAACCCCACCCCTCGTCAACACCCCCTCCCCCTCCCCAACATCAGCATGCACGTCCACTCCCATCCCCAACACCCCAACAACCCCAACAAAACAAAACAACATACAACAAACACCCCCTCCCCCACAACCCCCTCCCCAACAACCCTGCAATCCCACCCCATCCCCCACCGCCCCACCACCCCCCAATATCCTCACTCCCATCCCCAATCACCACTAACCCCACCCTCGTCAGCACCCCCACCACTCCTCACACCCCATTTCTCCCCCACCCCCCCCGTCCCCAACACCCCTACACCCACCCCACCCCTCCCCACGCCCCATCCCCCTCCCCAACACCCCTCCCCCTCCCCAACACCCATCCCCTTTCCAATCTTTGGAACTAGTGGCGAGCATTTTTTCAAGTCAAAGGGTCATCACCCTTGTACTGGTTACATCCATCTGGTGTTCCAACGCTGACATTCTTCTTGCTCTTTCTTGTCAGTGGAACTTGCCAGTATCACCTTTAACTACATCAACTTGCTAACACTTTGGCATGTCCCATCTATCAATCCAATCATCAAGTCTTGGTATCTGATACGAATCCTGTTTCTGGATTTTAGATTTGTTGCTCAAACTCTTGACACACTCGATATGACCCCTCAGGTTTCGGTACCCCATTACAACGGTGATGACCAATCGCTCATTGCTGTGTTCAATTAGGAATTGTTCTTTAACATATAAATCTACCTCTTCTTTCACGAATTTTGGCTTTTTCAGGGTTTAACCTCTATGGTGTTTGTTTGATAGAATTGTTAATCACCCACAATCAATGTCGATGATGCAACCACATGGTTTTTGGTAGGAACATCTGAAAACAAATGACCAAACTTGTCAATCAAATTTGTAAGTCATCCTGATCCTGTTTTGACTTTTCCAGTGACCTATTTTTGTTTCCAAATTGGTGAGCACATCAGAGTTTTGTAAGTTTGGGATTTACACTCCTAGGCATGGTCACACCTGTTTTTTGTGGTTTTCGGAAATCTCAGTACAGTGTCACTTCCTCTTTGTTTCATTATCCCTTGAGTCCTGAAAATTGTCGGCAACAGATTTTGAAGGCTAGGGTTCAACAACACCTATCACAACTTATTTCACGCATAAGTAATGTGAAAACAAACAAATTGAAAGAAGGAAAGTGCTTTGTAAAATTATGTCAGTCAACTAAAAAAAAAAAACACGAAAATTTTTTTTTTTAAAAGAATTAATAAAATTACCACAAAAACATAGATTTAACAAACAAAATACACATAAACTAATACCAAAATAAAAGGTTTCAACCAAATCACAAGAAAACAAGGAAAAAAAACACCCTGTGTAAGAACAAAAAAAAAAAAAAACATGAAACTACTAACCTGGTTGCAAATGGATGTAGTCCACAGAATTGGAAACCCATGCACCCAAAAACCAAAAACTAATTAAAAAAAATCATAAAAATCTTCATCATTACAACCTAATTCCCATCACAACACACCATTCCATCCGCCGTAACATCAAATCATCCACACCAACAACCACCCCCCACAAACACCCCCCAACCCAAACCAACTCCAACCAAACTCACCACCAAACAACACCAAACCCACCCCAATCCAATCCTACCTCCATACACCCCCTCACCCCAAAACATACCACCCCCAATAAAAAAAAAAAAAGAAAAAACAAAATCTAAAAAATACAGCATAGCACTTAATATCAATATCAATAAATACCACAATGTGGTTTTACATTTGGCTTATGCTCGTCTTATTCAAATTTTCTCGGTGACAATTTCACATGTCCTTGTCAGCCTTGACTTGAATCCAGATACATAGCTAAGAAGGATTCAATTTCACTGGTCATTGGTAACCATTTTCTTTGAGAAGTGTTTAACGGTCCATCGGACTTGATGTCCCACACTAATTAAAACGGGCTAAATCCTAGGGATTCTTGCACCGCTCCTAGCACAACAATAGGAGAGGTCCCCCTCAGCCCAATCCTTTGGATATTCCGAACAAAAGGTTTTTCACATATTCTTGAGTGTTTTGGTGAAACCTTTCAAGTGCGCCTTGGGATTCGGCATGATATGCAGAGGATTTGGTACTGCGAAATCCCGAATTCATCATCACTGGCTGAAATGTCCGACCTGACATAGCACCTTGATCTGATTGGATGGCTTGGGTAGTCCAACTAGTGTAAATAACTTAGTGAGTGCTTTCACAATTGTGTTCGCTTTGATATTTCTCATGGAATCGCTTCGTGAAGCGGGTTGATGCACACATTATAGTCAACAAATGCTGGTTTCCTGACTTTGTTTTTGGCAAAGGTCCTACACAATCAATTATAATCTGCTGTAATGGCTCCTCAAATGCAACTAGTGAATTGGAATTTCAGCGTGAGCTGGTGGATTTTTTGGTTTGGCTTGCCTAACTACCTGACAATGTTTTGACATGATTTGCATATCAGTTACATCGTTCCTGAGTGTGGGCCACCAAAATGATTTAAGATTCATCATGAGTTTGTTGCTTACAATCCCCAAGGCCAGCCATTGGGTTATCATGTGCAAGGCTGATTACCTCTTTCTGATAGATTTGAGGTACAACTATTTGATGACAACTCTCCAGTCATCTTTCACCGAAACAATCTGGAGGTCTATATTTTCTCATTAAAATGCCATTTTCTTCGAAAAAGCACCCAGGAACTTTTGCGCTTCCTGTTTGGGCCAATGACCTTTCAAATAAATTCCAGTGAGTTTGGATCTTTTCTTGCTCCTCGATCAACTTGTTTTTTGGATCGGATCAGAATTCCAATCTCTAACTTCCCTAATACTGATTGTCATCAGATGAGAAAAATGTATCATCCAAATCTAGAAAGATTTCATTCTTTTCTTTTGGTTTCTTTTGGTGGTTTGTTTTTCTGTGGTTTTCCACCTACACTGTTTATCTCTGTGGATTTTTTTACTCATAGCCCGTGTAAGGCACAGACGGAAAAAGATTATTGTCCTCTTCACATTCATCTTTTACACAAGGCTTTGTGGACACAATTGGAATCTGGTAAATCATTTCCCGTAGCTGGACACACCGGCGATTTGCAATTTAGGCCTAACCCCTAGAGTGACCGTTCCAGAAACTAGGTTCGTTTCAAGTTAATTTGGTGGAATGGCAGTTTTTAAAACTCCATCCCAACCCCTTTAAGCAGTACATCAGTCTGTGTTTATGATTTTTTTTTTTAATACGATACAAGTATGGGCATCTTCCAGAATTAAGTTCTGAGCACAACCTGTGACATGCATGATAGTAATTGGTTGTGGGTTTAGTTTCATCATCGGTGAGTGAGACATGTCCTGGTATGACAAAAGGTTGAATTCCTTCACTCACTTCTCCCACTTGTTTGACATGTTTGTTTTGGCCTTTACTTTGGTAATGCCTTCCCTGGTACTTGCATGCATTAGTTTCCATGTCATTTCCAACACTGTGAAACAAGTGTCCTTGTCTTTTTTGCAATAAGTACAAGTTGGTAGTGAATGGTCAGACTTAGAGGCCTTCCCTGAACTTTTCAATTTTTTTTCACTAGTTTTGGGTTTGGGGTGGAGGGGAGGTTTGTGTGGGGGGGGGTTTTTTTTATTTTTTTTGTTTTTTTGTCTTTTGTCTTTTTTTTTGATGTGTTTAGGTTTCCCCCCCCCCCCTGCCCCCCCCCCCCCGTTTCTCTGCCTTTTGGTTTTTTCCCCTGTCCGTCTGCTGGCCTTGCTTTCTTCTTCTGCCCGGTTTTTCTGTGGCCCTTTGCCTTTGCTGCTGTCTCGCTACTTTCTGTGTGGCCTGCTCCTCCTTCTCTTGTTTCTGCTTTCCTCTTTGTTTCCCTTTTCCTCGTCTCCCCCGGTGCGTCTGCTCTCCTCTGTCCACCTTGCTTCCCTTCCTCTCTCCCTCTCCCCTTGTCCTCCCCCTCTTCCCCCTTCATTTCCCCTCCTCGCCTTCCCCCCCCCGCTCTCTCCCTTTCTTTCTTTCGCCCCTTCTCCCTCGTCTTACTTTTGGTTTCTTTTTGGTACCCCTGAAATTTCTGTCTATAAGTCTCAGGTACTAGCTCATAGGCTTTCATATGGGCCTGTTTACTGATCATAATCAGCACTTGCCTCATTAGCCCTGGCAGAGTACGCTTCACTGGCTTTGCCTACGAGAACACTCTGAAGTCAAGCAAGTCCACTTGCTTTGGCCATTTTAATTTTGTTGCGATTTTCTCGAAGTGCATGAAAATATTTATCAACTTCACTTTCCTGAAATTTTGGAACACGCCTAATTGACGGGTTATACATCAAAACCAGACTCAGTAGAAATTAACATCTTTTCTTTTTTGTTGAAACTCTAATTTCTTAGTTTTCAATTTTCTTTCTGCATTTCTATGTTCTTTCTGACTACCCTCAGCCTTTTTGGGGGGGGGGGGGGTATCTTTTGAGTTTCTTTCTTCCCTTTCTTGTGCTTCTTTTTCATTTCTCTAATCTCAGTCTCTCTCTCTTTCGCTGGCTTGGAATCTCTTTGGTGTTCAACTTTCAATGGCTAAATTTTCATCCTCCTACTGGGGTTACCTTTTCCAAAAATGATTGATCCCAAACTTCGTCATCTACCCATGTTTGGATGATCAAGTTCTTTGATACTTTGTTTCCTATGTAGATTGCCACCTGCCCTCAATATATTTGAAATTTCCAAAAGATCTATTTTACTTAATTGGTCAAACACATCCCAGTCAGGCTTCTTCACAAATTTTGAGCATTAAATGCCATTGTAATTCAAATACTGTATGTATGGCAATTTGCAAAGATTGCAAACCACAAAATTGGACAATAACAGAATTTTTCAACCAATTTGTGCTACAACAATTTTCTATTCTCACGAATTTTGTTCCGGACACGAGCCCCCATTTTCTGTATGATACGTACTCAAAGGTCAGAAAAGTAACCTCCCGTGGTTCAATAAAACAAAATTCACAATGACTATTTTGAAGAAGATTGACTGACCAAGATGTAAATTAAACAATGATTTTAAATATACATAAATGAATTCCTGATCATCAACAATTACAATGCACAACAATTATTATATTTCTTACCTACTTAAAAATCAAATTAAACCACGAGCCGTGCACACATCAATTATAACATAGTTCACAGTTCTTGTTGGTGGCGCACAGTCCTCTGTAAGAATCCGGTCCATAATCTGGTGACACAATCTTGCTGGTAACAGTTCACTAGTGTTTCGCGAAATCGCAAAGTCCTTTTGGTCTAGACCGGCCGATTAAATTGTGAAGTTGTATACTTGGAGAACAACTGAAGTATACCTGCAATGTCCTCAGGTACTCAGTGTGTTAAGGGTGAATGTCACTGGGTACAGAAGAAAGTCCTGCTGGGAATGTTAATGTTAACCTTTGGTTTTTTTCCAAAGGCATCAATTTTGAGCAGCTCTGGACAATTCTAGCAACTTTCTAGAATTGTATAAATAACATAACAATTTCTTATATCAACTCAAATGTTATGAAGTACATACTCCACTTCTGTTTGAGAGGTTACACTCGCAATGAAACGATCATCATTGTCAAAAACCATAGGCAAAGAGAATACCTTGCAACAGAATTTGCCAAGCAAAATTTCCTATGATGCAACACAAAACAAGGCGAAGACAAGTCGAAATTTAACAATCTTCTCATTTCCGCGCTGAACATGTTTAAAGAAGTCCACATCTTCACAGCCTCTGCTCGAAGTGTTTTGACATAGCAATTACACAAAGTCTAATTGTTCATCAACAGGTGTGCAATCTTGCTTCCTATAGGTAACAAAGAACCTCTGTCCCAATTCTAGAATTACTGATGATAAGACCTGTGCTCCTCTTGTCCTTTGACTGCGACATATTCTGACTGTTTTGTACTCGAAGACTTCACACACAAGTCCATTTAGAACTAGGTCAATCAGATAAGCCTGCTTATTGCATAACACATTGCAAGTTTCAAATTTTCCATTCGCCTCTCCGCACTCTAATTTAATATGATTAAATTTACATGATTTATATAATACAGAAAAATATAAATATTAGGAGTCTGTCCAGGGACGGGGTCAAAAAACACCCTTTCTGAAATCCATGATGATGAGATTGGCTTGGCTACGATTATCCAGAATTATATTGAGGTCGTTGGTCAGAACTGCAAGCTGCGTTTCACATGAACCAATCTTTTTAAGAAAAAGCCCCCCCCCGTGGTGTTGGTCAGCTAGGATTCCATGTTCTCAAAGGGCCCATGATGTGGTTTATGTATAATATGTTCTAAAAGTTTGAATGAATAGAAGTTGAGAGACACTGGTCGATAATTTGCCGGATCTGAGCGATTGCTTTTTTTGTAATGGTAGTGATGTTAGCTTTCACCAGTCGGCAGAAGAGTTCCAGTGGAGATTGGATTTTTGAAAAGCTTTTGAGAATCGTGCAATACTTGTTGAACACGATTTCAAAAGACGAGCAGTATGTTGTCAGGCCCGGCTGCCTTATTCGGATTTAATCATTGAGTAATTTTTGCAATCCCTCGGGTGTTGATTTCAAGATCGTGAATATCAGGAACACTACTTTGTCCAAATCCGGGAAATACTGGGAGCTTTTCGTGATAAAGAACTGACCAGATGACGCTTCAGGGCCTCTGCTTTTTCCTTGCCTCCATCAAGATACTACCAGTGACATTTAAGGGAGACCTACTCCAACACTCTGTCCTTTTTTGGATTTAACAAACTTCCAGAAGGGCTTAGGATTATCCGATTTTAAACTGGCTCCAACAACATCTCTAATGTAGACCTTCCAAGCTTTCCTGATTTTCTGGTCAATCCTTTCTATAAGCTTTCCTGAATTTGGCCCAACAGTCTGCAGTGCTGCTCTTTTTGGCTCTATTACAAAGACGCTTTTTTTCCATTCACATCTCTTTGATGAGCTGTGATCCATGGATATGTTAAATGGCTGAAGGACATTTTTTGTTGGAATGGATTTTCCATGGAATTGAGAATAGCATTTGGTCTAATAATCCATCTTGTCTAATATCGATTTTGTCTAAATATCCCTTTGGTCTTATACTTTGTTCGTCTCCTCGAGTTTGGGGGGTGACGTCATGACGCGAACTTTGCATTCGCTCTAGCATTTGGATTGCGCCGCCTTTGTTGGCGTGCTAAAGCTGTGGGCATTCGAAGGCCAACGTGTGGCCATTTCTCGGGTGCAAAACCCTAATCAACGCTCAGTGACGTCCCCCCTCAAACTTGAGATCAAACGGAGTATAATATCATTTTGTCTAATATCCATTTTGGTCTAATGTCACCTGGTTCAAATCTTTTGTCTAATCCTGGACGCATATTGTACATTAGACAAATGGATATTAGACCAAATGGAAATTAGACCAAATTGTATTATACCATATGGATTTAGACCAGATGGAATAATAGACCAGATGGTGGGAGTTTTTGTCCTAGATCCCAATTGGGGTATTACAAAAATGTTATATTGACACAATGAATATTAGACCAGATTGGTATTATACCTTGGCATTAGACTAACTCTTAACCAAAAATCGGGTTATAGAGCGATCTGATATCAAGACAATATGATATTTAGACCAGATAATTAGACTACATGGCTATAAGACTATGGGGTCATTATCCTAAATGGTTATTAGACCTAATGATTTATACCTATTGGAGTTAACCAAATGGCCATTAGAAGAACCAAGTGGGATTAGAAGAACCAATGGCAAGTCACCTCCAAACGGCCTTGGGACCAATTTTCAATGTTTTTGGGTGATATGCTTTTATGGAAGGAGAAACATGTGAAAATTGGACCATGATTGGGATACACACAATAAAGACAACTGAGGGTCAAAGTCACTTCCTGGGGTAAAAGTTTCAGAATGCTCGCATTTCTTTTAAAATGGTCCCAATTATAAAGGAGCATTTGCATCAACACAGTATAACTGTTAGAACATCTGGTCCTTGCTCTGGAACCTTGTCAAAGAAAACAAAGCATTAAAATATCTGTAAAAAACATTTTAGAAGTCAATTTAAATTCACTCTGTCATCATTATTATTCTTGTAGCAAAACATATTATTTCCCTGTCTTTGTTTCATTTTTGTTTGTGATTTTTTTCTTGTATGTACTCATTAACATTTCAGATAGGGGTGACCTTTTTTCTGGTCTTAGTGAACCTCCCGGTCAAATCCTCCATATAATTTTGTTGTGTGTTTGTTCTTAAGTGTTTATAAATAAATATCATGAATCTGAATTGGGAACTATTAAACTTGACTTCTTTATCCCTGACACTCCGTATCCAAAGGCTGTTCAAGCAGTCATACTTTGACCACAAATGACCCATAGACCGTTGCGGTGACCGTCAAATAACTGCAAATATCTTGTTCTTACCGATCATTTATAACAGTGAAATCATATTCATCAAGGACTGCATAAAAAGAAGCATTTACTAACCATGGTCAGATAAATGTCATGATAGACGTCTCATAATCACATAAGCTTATTGAGCCCTTATATATGAACCAATAATGACTTTAGGTAACTCAAGATTCAGGTATTTTCAGGTAATTTGGTGCCCATGTACCCGATTTAACTTTTGAGCAGGTAATCGGGTACCAACAATTTTGACAGACAAGCGTAATAAATAGTACAATATGCCCTATATCAACAGGATAGCACACTCTATAGTTGTTTTCATTTGCAGTTTTACATTTAGTCATCCATCCATTTCTACTACTATACTAAGGAGGTGAAGGCTCCATTAGAAAAAATATCCAAATCCCACAAAATATCGTCAGTAGCTCATCCCTGTACCATTTCTTGTCAATATAATATGATGAAATGAGCTAGATGTTTTGGATTTTTCATGTTTCAAACAGATCCCCATAAAATAAAAATCAAATAGGGATAAAATACTGCAATAAAACTGCCTCATCCCCCTGGCAAATGCAGTCTGAACATGACCTCATATGACTTTTGCCTTGTCATGACCTTTGACATATCAATCCACAGATGAAGGAACCCCTATTGCACCTTACACCAAGTCTGGGGTTAAATCGGACGTCAACTTTTCAAAGGAGATACAAAAAACGGAAACCTAACCTGGTTAGAAAAGCTAACCAAAACCTAACAAAACTGGAACACACATACATACACATATGGACATTCGCACCCTGCTGCAATATCCCACTCTGCTTTTCATAGCCAGGGGGATAGAAATGTGCACTTGCAAGCCAACATTTAATTTCATTACATCATCCCCAGGGCCCATTTAAAAACACAATCTCTTATACAGTAAGCTCTGATGCCTGCTAGTATGCGTTGATAAATCATTTCTGTCTACCCTGGCAGGTATGGTCAAAACAGAGAAGATTTCACGTAGCTTCCAATGCTTGCTTCCATGGAGGTTTTTTTGTACAGGTACTGATGTGAATCGTTAGTGATGAAACTGGTACTTGACAGTACTGATCAACAACTTTCTTTTAGAGTGTTTCACTCTAACATTCACAGGAACAACGTGTACAAACGGCAATGGAACAAGGGCTTGTGGAAGCTACTGTATCTTCTCTTGTAAAAACTAACGTAAAATGACTGGGATGTTATGTTTGTTTACTAGGTTAATACGGACTGCTTAGATAATCACTATGCATACATCAGAAGAACTGTCCGTAATAGCCTTACACGCAGTATTCAATAGGGTTTAACGATTCTCAATTATGTTCACTTTCAGGAGGCGCTACTGGATCCTGGTAACCAGTACTAACCTGCTGAGTTGTCGGCAGGCTAAACCGTCACCCCCATTGTGTTTCTAAGGAAATCTGACGAGGAGAGTAGCTTGTTATACCCCTTATAGAATGAAAAAAAGATCTACCTACACGGCGTCATGCTTTTCAAGCCATGGGATAAAAATGGAATTTACCTTTACTGATACACCTCCCAACAAATAGTAATATTTAAAAGACGCAATCGCTGACTCGAGTGATTTTACTTACACATTCACCAAAAGCAAGATGGCTGAATATTTTTAGCTTCAAGTGCTGGGCCAAAATCAATGCATGTGTGCTCAGTTAATGTGAACAATGGGACAAAGCCCCACATGTGTGGCGTGCCATTATGAGTATGGTGAAACCGACTCAATTGCATTAATTTTTGACAATGCTGCGAAACCATAAAATATACAGACAGTAACCTAATTTATAAAATTGTTATTACATGCAGATATTTTTACAAGAAAATCTGAATAGTCATGGACTCCATGCAAACTGTTTTCCACAAATATATGCACATATCCCCCATTAGATGAATCAATCCAACGTCGCACATAAACATTCTAACACTCTTTGTCCGGTTTTAACATATGCACATGCAATGACAAATATCATGCATGGTTTTGTCCATTCATATGTTCCTCTCTCATGGAAAAAACTACAGGATTTTTTTATAATTGATGTATTTATTTTAATCTATTTTCCACTTCTACTGTATAAGATAACCATGTGAGTGTATCTTTAGTTGCAACTATAACCTTTCTTGGAATAGCATACCATACTAACACTCTTTATACTGAAAGTTAGGAAGCACTTAAAATTTAAAATCCGCCCGCACTTGTCAGCGTGAACTATTTTTTTCCATGTTCCTGTTTGGACGTCAATCCTCTTGTGAAATTCGACATTTTTTTCTGCAGGACCCACGTGGGGCAAAGAGCATCGGAAGACCACTGCCACAACTGGAAAAAAGTTGAGAATTTGGGAATAACATCCTGTGGAAATTTTGAATATTTGGAGGAAATGTTGGGTGTGTTTCCATACGGTGACACCCTTTTCTGACATACTTTTCTGACACCATATGAATTCAGAAACCTTAACGGACTTTTTTAACAGAATAAACCATATGGTTTATGTGGTTTATTTCGTAAAGGTTTCCGAATTCATAGGGTGTCAGAAAAGTCTGTCAAAAAGGGTGTCACCTTATGGAAACACCCAAAATTTTGTTCTTTAAAGAGACAAGAGGAGATTTCCAGAAAGAAGCGCCCCCAATTTTTCTTGAACCCCGGGTTTTTACATATTTTAGAATGCTTAGCAAGTAGTAGATAACACCTGAAGTGATTAAGCCGAAATCGCCACTTTAGTAATGAAGATGATGATTAGTTACTTTCTGTTGTGCACGACAGAAAGTCAAAGCATGTTTTTCTATGGGAACGATTACGATAGAGGATAAGTTCAAACCAGGTTTGCGGTTTTCTTTGCACCTGTTGCTACAATAAACCTTCGAAACGTTCTCGGGTAGGTGGTCGACAACCGATCCATTGAAAGTTAAAAGAACTTTTATCCTAAAAAAAATTTTCTGTCACTTTAAATACGGAAATACTCAGGGTAATTGGATTGGTATTAATGTTGAAATTCGAATTTCTTCCAGCCCTGACCACTGCCCTAACCCGACCTCCAATTGGTGGGGTTTTAGAGGTATGGTCCTAATTAATGTCACATTTTGCACTTGTGGCACAAACAATTTTTTACATTGATCTTACTCCATTTAATGTTCCCTTAATTGGGACATGTCTGACATCATATTACTAGTAATCTAAATGGCTATCTAATAAAAATAGCAGACAACCAATTGCCAGTTATGCAGGTGCTGCTGTTCTAGCATGTTCCATCTGGCTATTATTAAAGCAACCCCCAAACTAATATAAATATTCTCTGTGGCACAGGCAGGTGCTTGGATTATTATTATGCAGCATAAAATTGAAGGGATATTAAGCAGCGATTTGCTATTCTAAAAAGCTCTGTTGAAAATGGATAAGCAATTAATTGGCTGATGCCTGGGATCAATTTGATAATTGAACTCAGGTAGTACACGCTGCATATTGACGTTTATTTGCAGGTTGAAGCACTCGCGTCATACCGTGTTGTGATAACAGGGGAGATTTCGAGGGGGCGCCCTGTAAATCTATGAAAATACTGCAAGTAAACTGCGTCATCCCCCTGGCAAGATGGCAGTCTGGAACAAGGCAGTCTGGAAGACGAACCCTCAGATGACTTTGACCTTGGTATGACCTTTGACATCATCCACCCTATTGCACCTTAACCCCAAGTCTGGTTTTAAATCGGACTTAAACTTTTTCAAAGGAAACGCAAAAACGAAAACTAAACCCAAAACCTAACCAAACTGGAACACACCACACACACACACACAACAACACATACATACACAACATACAATATACATACATACATCGGTACATTCGCACCCTCGCAATCCCTCTGCCTTTTCCAAGCCAGGGATAAAAATACAGACAAGTAAAATGCGCGATCCCACTGGCCAAGATGGCCAGTATACAGTCAAGGTGGTAGTGCCGGTCGTCCAGTTGTAGGGCATCAAAAAATCAATAAATTGTTCTCATGGAAATTATTAGAAATGTAGCAGGTTCTGAAAAATGAAAGCCTAACCAAAGGGGAAAAAATGACTGCAGATGAACCTTTGACCTTGGTATGTGAATTTGACCTCAACCACACTATGAAGGAACCGTATTGCACCTTCGCCCCAAGTTAGGTTGTAATCGGACTTCAACTTGCAAGACTGACAGAAAAAACAAAAACAACCAAACTGGAACATGATCTCAGTGGACTTTGACCTTGGTACAGACCTTTGACATCATCCACATATGAAGGAACCCCCTATGGCACCTTACCCAAGTCTGGTTTAAATCGGACTTAAACTTTTCGAAGGAGACGCGAAAAAACGAAAAACTAACAACTCCCGGATACACATACACATACATACATCATACGGAACCCCTCGCAATATCCCCCTCTGATTTTCAAAGCCAGGGGGATAAAAAGACTTTTTTAGGCACAGGACGCCCCTGTGGTAGATGTTTAAGAATGACGGTACAGGCAGTCGGGCGTCGTGTAGATCTGGCTTTGTGGGCGCCCAGCGGTCGCAGTATTTTCTTCCCCGCTCTTCAGAATGTTAAAACAAACGAGCGGCAAAATTTTGGCGCCCCCTCTATGAGAAAATCCTGAGCACGCTTGACCAAGAAAACATTCGTGCATGCCTGCCAACATGCGTTATGTTTGCTGCATGTCAACCGGGTTGGTCGATTTGTCTCGCTAGGTGTTGACATTCCTTTCTTTATTTAAGCCAATGATCGCGTAAATTGGTTAAAGCTGACTTACATTTAAAGCTGTTTAAGCATGAGAATAAAGGTATGATGATTTGGAATGGGATAATCTCTTTACGACAAATTTAAAACCAAGTAATACCATATTTTTATTTGCAAGGGAGAACTCAGCCTCCAGCTTCGTCTTCCACTTAAAATGATGGCATCGCCTTGGTTTCAATTGGTCATAAAGAGAGTACCAGTCCCAAATTCAAACCTTTATTCTCTAAAAATCCAGAATAAAGGGGAAGAAAAAATCATGGGGTACTAAGAAAATGCAAATGTTGGCATGAAATCTGCATATTAAAGACAAAAAAACATTACATTTATTCTGTATTCTAGATTTTAATATGTGCATATACATAAATTCGACTTGAAATAAAAAAATCCTTTTCCTGACAATGTCCAAGCTTTAATGCTGATATTGTGCATCATGATAGTCATAGGCCAGAAAGGTGTCACTACCTAAGAAGGGTACAAAATGATTTGGTTACCAGTGTGTAGGACGCCCATGGGATATACCAAAGGCATGATAGAAAATCAGATGAGTAGCTATGTCCAGGTAGGGGTCAGTAAAGGTCATCTGGGGGGGTCATATAGGGCTAAAGTGAAAATGCTCAATCAATTTGAAACACATAAAACTTGTTGATATGATTCAAGAGATTAAAAATAGTGTACAGTCATAATTTTTTGTGACCTTTAGTTGAGGGGCAACAGCAGAAAAATAGGTCAAAAGGTCAAATCAGAAGTGGTAAAAATATGTCTAGTCCAGTATATGTAATTTCATCAAAATAAGGATTATAATATTTGACACCGTACAAATAGTTTTGGCTATGGCGGCAATCCCTGGGGATAGAGAACACGTCCACCACACGTTTGACTTTAAGATCTATGCCACCCATGGAAATAGTAGCACATTCCTTGTTGACTAAAATCAACACAGACGATTGTTCTTGTTACAAAATAGACAGTGTTTTGTCCTTTGTTTATTTATTTGGGTTGTTTTTGTCCTTGGAAGCGAGGTGATGAAAAACAGCCTTCAGGCTAAGTTTCAGGATTCGTAAGGCGGCCGTACATGGGAGTCAAAAAAGTGGACTCTTTTGAAAAGTGGACTGGAATAACCCCCAGTCTTATTTTGGGGAACGTTTTTAACATCTCATGCCAAAAATAAAATTCATTGTTCAAAATTTTCTCCAACCTTTGGATCTTTTTTCAAACACATCAGCAAAGGCACCTTTTTGCCCCCTTTTGGGACTTATCCTGTGTACGCCTGGTTAAAGTTTGGAATTAGGGTGAGGTATTTTAATGAGATGATTCAAGTGAGGGACATTGTTGGTAGGAATTCTTCGAAAATAATGTACTTGAAAGCACTATCAGTGATCCAACTGCATACGGGAGACGATTTAAAAGGTTAAGAGGCATTTCTGGTAGGGCATACTTTACAATGATACAAACGTTTAATTGTTAGATTTTTTTAATTTTAAATTAGCAATCACAGATAGTACCTATTAAGGCCAATGTATTTGGGAGTTTTAAGCAAGGAAGGGGGGTGGTGCCCATTGGACATGATATTTCAAGATTGTAATTAGAGAGCTCCAATATTTATTCTACTAAAATGGGCAGGGGGCACTCCACATATATGGAGTCTTTGGGTTAATTTTTTGCTAAACAAAAAAAAAAAATTTTCTAAAACATAAGAGGTTTCTGGGTGACAATTTCAAAGTTTCCCCCCAAAATAGGGGTCTTTGGGGCGGACCAGCGGTTTGAATTTCAAAAATATATGGGGTCTTGGGTTTTGGTTATTTTGAAAAAAAAATATGGGGGTCCCATTGGGTGAGCCGATCCCGAGGTTGAAGAATGGTTGTCTTTACAGCCCCTTACATATGTGTCACCTCCCAAAATAGAGTACGTCCCCGAATGAGTCTATCTACGGTCTGCTGTCGGCAATGCGTTTCGTTATGCTGCAAAAGCTCTAAGGCAGGCATCATCTTGGTGACCTTACTGCCAGCATACGACACCGTTGGCACCAGGGCTGACAACTTCAAGCTTCTCAGGACCATCCCAGATCGGTCACCTTGTACAATTCATATGTAACATGGTTGCAAACCGTAGCGTATGTCAAGACCAGTGATTTGCAAGAGTAGTCGTCAGCGTCGTGTGGGGAACGGAATACCACAAGGATCTGTACTGAGCTACGTGGTTCAACGGTTGTATCTCAGCGATTACCTCCAAACAACATTATAGACAAATGGCTATGCGACGATCTTGCCCTTCTCCACCTGGACAGCAGTGAACAGAATAGAAAGTACACTTACTGAGATAGATATGGCCCTACTGAAGGCAATCTCAAGACCTGGAGACTTAAGTTGAGTGAAGCCAAGACCACCGCCACTGCCTTCCATCTCAACTTTTTAAAACCAAAGAGGCTCATCGACCTCAATGGAGCGCCTCTGCCATAAATCCTACACCAAACTTATCGGGGAGTGAAGCTTGACCGGCAGCTTACTTATCGGCAGAACCTCGAGTCCGCATGTGCTAAGGTATCTTCGAGGAAGAACCTCCTGTGCCGACTGCTGGATCCTCATGGGGTTGACAGCCCAACGACTCTACGCACACACCTTGGCTTCTGGTTCTACAAGCTTGTCTATTACAGAGCTGCTGAATATGGCCGCCTCAGCATGGTGCACAGCTCTAACACAAAGAAGCCGGACACAGTACTCAACGAGGACCTTGAGAACATTACTCGGTTGCCTCCGTCCACTACATCTGAGTTCTGGCAGTGCTTTCAGGCATTGCACCTGCAGTGCTTTGGAGAGGACACCCCACACGAACAAACTGGGTGAATACGGCTCGTTGGACAACAAGCACCTGCTGCATAAACACTGCAACGAATCACACCAGCTCTACAGACGGAGACTGTGCTCGCGTCGACCTTTCTGTCGACACGATGCTAAACGATCCAGCTCTCCATTCAAACATCTTACAGACATGGAAATACGCCTGGCTAGAGACTTCAAGACCAGACCAACTCACTATACACCTATGACAGAACTTACCACCTGGTAGAGATAATCTTCCAGCAATGATGGGTCACCTTAAACCGGATGAATTCGCACAAGAGTGGTCGCTTCACAAGCAATATCACGAGGGGGTGCGACCATCTCAGCCTGCCGATGTGGTTCTCCATCACAGCTGCGGATCTATTCTAATCAGTGCCCTACCTTTTGTCAACCAGTGGACATAGACTTCTCAAACAACCAACAATAAACAGTGAGCTGGCTCCCACCGTAGAAAACATATTTAGCTGCCGCCTTATACGCAAGAAGAAGTTATGCTTGATATATGGGGGGTCGTGTAGCATGAAGGTGGGGGAGGATTGATTCTGACATTGTTAGCAGGTTTTAGAGTGACCCAAAGAGTCAAAGGTCCACTAGAGGTAAATTTGCTTAGAATTACCCTATGACCACCAAATTAAGTCCAAGGACTGCTGACCTGAGCACAGAACCAAATCTGAGGTCAAAGGGTCACACAATAGGTCAAAGGTCACACACGGGGGAATGCACTAGTTTAAATTAAGACGCAAAATGAAGTATGCATAATTTGAGTGGAGCTTTGAGGCATTTTGGGGTCAGTTGTGTGACAAAATATGCTTTGTGCATGAAAATGGATGCTTGTGAGTAGTTTCTTACTTATTTTTCAATTAAGGGTGAATTAAATTGCACCCAGGGTGGGGGGAAGCACTCAGTTGGGGAAAAACGAAGAAAATCTTTTAAAATGGGTTATTTTTGAGTCTCCATAAATTAAAACCGTATAAACAATTATTAAAAAAATAAAGATACAAAAAATATTTTTATTTTTTTTACTTTTTATGTTATATGATTAACATAAAACTGACACTTTCAAAGGAATCCAAGTAACATTCAAAGCTTTCATACAGCATATTCCATTTCAAAATAATAACAACTGTAGTTAGAGTACCCGAGCCAATGTTATAAGTCATTCAATTTACCAAATCATGATTATTGTGATTCCATATTGTGTATATCAATGGACAATAGAGAATTTTCACACTCTTCAAAAAACGACTGAATTCTGAGACTAAGCTTCTCCTTAGAATTATCTAGCATGGCAATTCATACACTAGAGACATGGAGCTTTTCAAAAAACATGGCTAGAATTTGTACCTTCTTAGGTAGTGAACACCCCATTTGGCCGCTGGCCCAAGGCCTATACCTACAGTTTGACCTCGAACAAGTACATTACTGATTCTGTGTTTATTCCGTTTATGGGTGCGCAGCACACTCCGCTAGTTAGTGTACATTTTCGGTCACCACCACTGTATGTCAATTTGTGGGAGACGGTCTGATTTAATTTCCAAATACTTCATTCTTTTAATATTGTGGTGATTTTCACAAATAATACACATTTATCCCCAATTTATAAGCTAATATAATTCCACACAAAAAATGCTATTATTCCCTTTAATTTATATTTCTTTCTTCGTCATCTATGAATTAAGCATCAATTGAAAATATGATTTTTTTTCCAATTAAACTTCTTCTTACACGGGCTCATATGAACATTCCAAAAATCTGATCACATTGCACTTTTTATTCGTCTACTACATTTGGCACAAAACGTTGTTTCACTTTGATGGCAACAACACCATTTTTGATTTCTCCATACCCACTGGAAGGTGGATCATCACGACTGGCATCAACTCTTAGTGAGAAGACGGAGAATTATAGAACATCAAGTCTGAAATTCCAATTTTAACAGGGTAAGACATCTTTTTATTCTTCTCCTGGGCAGTCACTGCTCAAGACCCTATTGTTTCCTTAGCACAAGGACTTTTCAACGCTTACATTACGGGACCATGGATTACCTTTCAAAATGATGGTCAAATGTCTATTATTATTTCAGTATCTAATGTGTGCCCAAGGCTCGTGTCTTGGGCTTCATGCTTTCAAAATTGAAAAAAAATCACCATCTTATCTTCCAGATTTTTAGTATGCTGGTGATACTTTTTCAGTGTATCAACGATGACACAGTGTATATTTGGGATTAACATTGACTAGTTTGTTTCTGGTGATGAAACACATTGCCAACAATATTTTTTTTTAAAAATAACTTGTGCCAGATGAAAACAAAGCTTTTCTGAATACGAGCATGGTGGTCTAAATTCACACAAAAGTTGTAAATAATTCTCTGTAGCTTTGCTGCCCAATGATTTTTGATTAAGCTGCCCCTCAGTATAGTACACGTAGTAGTCAACTGAAAATAAGCTCCAGATTTCTCAAAACAACAAAATTGTCAGGTTCATCAAAAATCTGTAGATGATAGGGCTCACATACCGTATATTCTCTAATAACGCCCCCCTCCCCCCCCGCTAATAAACGCCCCCTCCCCTACTACTTTTTACATGAAAAAAATAAAAACCCTAAAATTAAACGCGCCCACACGTTTTGATGGCCGAGGTCGGCCTGAAACGCACCCAATTGCCACCACCAAACAAGTACACTGCTAAATTACAGCACGATACCCTTTGTAAGTGAGATTTGCAAAAAAAAACTGCATCTTTTTAATGCCAATATTTGTGCAAGGATACATTTAAGCTCGATATAGTGGTAAAAATCAGCGACTTAGTCTATGTGCGAGGCCCCCATATATTAGAAAAGGACGCATGTTTTTTGATTCCTGATTTTCTGAAGAGAGCACCGGTACATTGCCAAATAGGCTGCGCGGCCCAACTTGTACTAGTAGGGATATTCTATATTTTTGTAAATATGTTTTGGAAGTTGCAAAATACAGAATGTCCAATTCCCCATAAAAATTTGATTTAAGAGAAGCAAATAATAAATATTATAACCTTGAATAGATAAACAGCTTGCAGTAATAGGGATACCTATTTGGACCAATGGACCGAAAATGACATAAATAATGACCGATATCCTTTGCCCTTGGTCGGTAAATTACATCGTAATAGCTTTTGTTTGATTGGAAAGCTCTTGTAACAAATACATAATTCAGGTCGTTACCAGCCAATCAAAATGGTTAGTTTACAGGGTTTCGGCGGCAGTATTTCCTCTTTGCGATCACATGTCGCATGTACCATTGCTTGCAAACTATGGAAAGTGATATTTAAGAGTAAAATTAGTGGGTCGTCAAGGAAAAGAACTCAGCCACGAAAAACAACCCCCACGCTTTTTTTTAAAAGAGGAATAGATACAGCTCAAATGCTGAATTGGATTGGTAATGTGCGGGTCCTGGTGATAGCTGATGTTGCCACTGCATGATCGCTTGGGTTGATCGACAAAGTAGAATAACATCACGTGGGAGACAGGTACGGTAACAACGAATTCTTCCCGCGAATCATACATTATTTTGCACAGCGGTCGGCGGCGTCAGATTTGCCGAAAAAAGGTTGAAACTCACAAACCAAATACGGGACCTCAAATAAGGATTTCTGAGTACTGAAAGGTTTAATTTTTAAAAGTTGGAGCTATGACAGAGGGTGCTGCCGAGTTTTTTAATGTAAATTATAATGGAACAAATACCTTCAAATTAACCCCCCCCTTTGAAAAATGCAAACGCCCCGGGGTCGTTTATTAGAGAATATACGGGCAGCATAAAAACAAAATGTAGGTTTGGTGGAACAGAAAAAATATAGGGGTGGCCGGATTTTTTTTCATTTTTTTAAAAAAATCTTCTCAATGTTTCACTCTAAACTGAATACAAAGATGCTAATATTTAAAGTTTTTTAAACTGAAATAGTTTGTTGTATGTTTGTTATTTTTTCTCTTTGTGTTGGTTAAAAAAAATTTTTTTAGGCTACAATAACATATTTAAAACCCACCACTGCCAAAAATACCTCATGTAATAGAGAAGAGTAGAGAGATAAAGCAGGCTTTCTACCAAATACAAAGCTCATCTGGTCCATCGTACTCCCAAGAAGGAATATCAGGGGGAAGATAGTGAAGGGGCATCAACATCAATAAATCTGGCCACAAGAAATTCAACAAAATGCATGGTGTATTAGAAATAACAATCCTAATCAAGTTTATTTTTTCATCGATGTATCACTTTAAAGGTTTAGGTCAGAGAGGTTTGGACGCCTTGGAGAGGGCTTGTTATGTTTTAACTTGAGTCATAAGTGCAGGTGAGTTGCTCCAAAATGGTTGAAAATCATTATAAAGTGTGTGCCAAAAAGGTTTGGCTGTCAAGGGTTTTCAAGTGCAAAAGAGAGGGGGGTGGTCAGGTTTCAGGAGTCTGAAACTTGTGTGGCGGTAAAAGGCAACATACAAAATATCAACAACATGTTGAATAAGTTATATAAATTAAAAATATTTACTATTCTTTGTTTCGGTAACGGGGATGGAAGATTTCTTGACAGCTGTTAACTCTTGTACATGAATCAGAATGGGATGAAGGAAAATTGCAATTCTTTGACAGTTCAGGTGGCAGTTGAAATGATGATTATTTATATGGTTCTAATTTATTAATTTGACAACTTTATGGTTTGAGAATTGAACCAAAATTAGGGGACGGGACTTGCAAAATTGATTGGTAGTATCTCTAAGTAAGTTTCATCTGTGAAAATTTTTTAAATAAGCTGATTTTCAAAATGATTTTTGGTAGGTATGGGTCAACATTTACCAAAAAAAAGTGAGTTATCGTAGGGGGTGGGGAGATTGGTTTTTCGGGAGTCAAAGGTCATAAACACAGGGGTCAAATTTGAAATTGATCCAATCATGTAGAAAAGTATACCAATTTAATACTTTAATCATAAGGATTCAAAAAAGGTTGTTTTACTCGGGCCGAAGTTTGGAGTTTATGATGATAGCTAAAAACAGCAAAAGTTAAAAAAGGATCATTTTGAGTTGTACAGGTGGTAAATGTGAAATTACTCCGATTTTGACAAAAATGGTGAAAAATATAGATGGAGGCATAGGATAAAAATAGGAATAGTTTTGAGTGTCTTAAATGTTACTACGAAGTGGGAGGGAGGACAAGGTCAGGCCCCATCGAATGCAATGGATGTAGACTTGGTTCCCTATAAATGGGATTTTTTACTGCTCACGCGGTAACTAGCATTTAAGACAGTCAAAACGATTCATATTTTAATCCTTACGGCTCCGCAATAATTGGCCCTTTTTATCCAAACGGAAGTAGTAATTTAAAATTTGACCCCTGTGTACAAATGGAAAATGACAGTTAGTGATTTTTGAAGTTTTTAGCCTATAACTACAAAACTTTTGCATCCTGTTTGGAATCCTTAGATTAAACTAGTTAACTTGGTATACTTTTCAACATGATTTGGATCACTTTCAAAATTTGACCCCTTTTATTGACCTTTGACTCCCGAAAGACACAATTCCCCCACCCCTACGATAACTCACCTTTTTTGGAAATGTTGAAACCTTACTACCAAAATCAGTTGAAATCAGCTTCTTTAAAAAAAATTTCACAGTTTTTGACTAAGAATAGTTTAATTTGGATTACTATGGTTCATTTGGTAATTGTATGGAAAAGGAATAGGGCAAGGCAGAGTTTTCTGGCCACGGAGTTGGACAAGGAAGTGGGATATTTCATGGTTATAATTGACAAGCGGGTAACTTCATACAAAAGGTAATGTTGATATCGTTATAGGAGCTTTCCTTAAATTCAAAAGTTAAGAGCTTTTCTTAAATTGAAATGTGATGTTTGATTTTAGAGGAGCTTTTCCTGATCAAGCTGTTGGATTGATGGCCCCAATGGGCAATGCGTCCTCAAATAAAATAAAATGTTTTGTGTTCCACATAGGAACGAGTGAGATCAACATAAACAGTTTGGTAGGTTTTTTTAGTATGTTGGGGGAGGGCAATCAAAGTGAAAATACTCTTTCCATAAATTAAATCCACCACCAACAAATCATCCTTCAGAAGTGCAATCAAACGACCTTTCCATGTGAGCAATCGTAAACGTTGATGCTAAACAGACTTTTTACTACAAAATCTCTTGTTGGTAGTACTAAGGATATGGTTATAACACTATAACGTCTTTGAATTCATTCAAAGCTTTGCCTGTAGGGGTCTACTGAGGTTGCCAATAACACGGCTATCGCGTTGTTGTTGTAGCAGATTTAAGCGAACTTGGTGTGTCGCGGTTGCTTTTAGCCACGGATCAACGTGTAGCGTGTTGATATTTAGAATGGTGCACTGGAATCGGATGTCGATCATTTATTGACATAGACTGTTGGGTGTTTTATGATACAAATGGGTCCGAAAATACGCATTAGAGAACGCTATTGCCGCATACGATGTGGTGGCATGCTCTGTTTTGAGAGTTTTATGATAAGTTAATGTTAGCATATTACTCCAATTTGAGCTGAAAATGCAGAGAATCAGCTAGAATCCAGTTGCGATAAAAAATTACTTATCACTCGGCCACATCATCGGAAACGTAACGAGTACCTCTGATTTTAAGGAAATCTCTTGCATCGCCGTCTGGAAAACACACGTTGAGCATGTCATGAATAATTAGTCATCGCCAGTCTTTGGAGCTACTTTGGGTACAATTTGAATAATGTCCGACAATGTTTAGAGCCTAAGGCTAAGGACGAGCAACGAACAAGTTTGCGAATGAAAAAATGTGCACTGTGCACCTGGTCGATGTAGTCATGTGCTAAGCACGAAAACATAATTCTACAACATTCGATGTCTTTTTGAACAATTTAAAGTTTTGTTTTTCCAAAATTTAGTGTGTCATATTATAAGCGATGAAAAATATGTCGAAATAAAATTGATATTTATATCAGAAATGTTAGCAAACATCGGTAAATAACTGTCTTCAATACACGTGCGCGGATTGATTTTGTGTTGCTAATTGCATTTGTTGGGCCGGTAGACTCTTTCTGCTGTCATTTTACATGCTATGCAGTTAATAGGTGTTAATGAAGTATGCGAGTAAGACCAACCCGACATTCGCAAAGAGGTTTTTGTTGACATAAAAGAATTTGCAGCGGAGGGGGATTTCCCCAAAAAATTTTGCATCATATTTACGAACTTTCATTTCATTTATGCGAAATAAGAAATGAAAACTAACTAAGTAACTGTGAAATCAAAAAGTATGCATAGGCGGACTGACCATAGACCTGCTGTGGAATTTTCCACATGGGCCTGTTTGAATTGCGGCCACTTAGGACACCGGTTGAAGGGCCTCTGAGAAGTCCCGAGTAAAAAGAGGCTTATTTGGTCAACCCCTACTACTTATCAGTATCTTTGCATGTGGCGACAATTTTGTCATCGAACCCCCCCCAACCCCCCCGGAACTGTTGAGGGCCCTGAGTAACCCGAGTAAGTAAAAAGCCCGAGTAAAAAGAGGCTTAATTGGTCAACCCCTATTACACTTATAGTATCTTTGCTGTTGGCGAAAAATTTTGTCGATTTCGAACCCCCCCTCTGCAGAATTGAGGGGCGTGACGGGTTTAAAAAAATTGGGTTCTTTTAACCGGCGATCGTAAGCGATCCGCGGAGAAAAAAACAATATTGCTCTGGGCCGGTTCGGTTCAAAAGTCCATTTTCTCCTACGGCCAGGTTGAAATACCCAACCGTCCGCCTGTAGGCGAAACTATTCAGGGGTTTTAATTATTTTTAGCCCAGGGTATTATAGATCTCATAAAAAACCGGACAACCTTTTTTATAGACGTTCGTACTGCGAGGATTGAGAGACCGGTTGAATGAATTTAGCACTGGAATTTCTAACAACTGTGAGGGGCGACGGTCTCTTCTGTTATTCCTCTGTAGGTAAATTTTAGGAAATTTGCCGTGGGTGGGCTTGCTTGGAATAAAAAGGAGACTTGCTATTGTGTGAGCGTCAGAGAATATGCGGTTAGATTGGGGTTTGGACCAGCGCTATTTTTATTGTACCACCGACACATTGTAATTTTCTGTGGTCGGCCGACATTTATAAATTAGAACTTGTATGTAACTGCAGTCTTCGTTTGCGTTTCCTTCATTAACTCACGCCATCGGTATATTCCTCCTTATCAATATGGAGTGGATATGTAGGAACTCTCTTACATATTTTCTGGTGGCAGTGGTGGGAAGTTTTAAAACTGTCAGTTATCTTGTTCTGGTGTTAGTGTTGAACTTTAATTATATACTGGACCGTATCTTACGATTCGTCGGTGACCATCCTGCTCTGTGGCTGTGAGTGGGTTTGGAGAAAAGGAAAAGAAGAGAGGACAAACAAGTACACATCATGACCATTTTGTCGTGCCAGTGCTGCCAACTAGCCTGAGTACAGAGACAACAAGTAAACACATCATGACCATTTAGTCGTGCCAGTGTTGCCCCAACTAGCTTACACAGAAAGAGTTAGTGTCTTGATGAGAGCGAAATCTGATGTCTATTTTTAGCGATTTAAAGAACTGTTGCTTTGTTAGGAAGATATGACGGCCCTGGAGCAAAGAACTTTGAAAACTCCCTTTTCTCCGGAAGAGTGACATTGACACGAATGTACAGGTGCAGTTTGAGAAGAGAGTGAGGAAGATCAACAATTTCGAGTCTCGAGTCAAGATTTCAAGTTAAGGTAAATTTGTTGAATTATTTGAAATTCGCATTTAAAAGCTTTATGGTCAGTGGTGAAATTTTAACTGCCGTCCGCGGAATTTATTCCAACATCAGCAATTTCGCCACACCAAAAGCAATGTCACCAAAAAGTATTCACCCACGAAACGAGAAAGCTATCGAAACGAACTTGAGTCTTTGCACCGCAACAAATTTTAACCATGATAGATGTTTATTAACTGTAAAATTGCATTTCTTCATGTTCATGACCACGTTAGTTCAGTAATTGTTTGAGATTTAAAGTCTTGCAGTGGTTCTCAGTACATGTAACAGGCTTGGTGTATTATCCTATGTTTTACACATAGGAAATTCGCTCTGAGATTGAGAGATTAACACTCGCAATTTCGAAAGGAACATTGGGAAGTAACTTAGGAAAATGTTTGTTGTGGAGCCAAAAAATATTACATACATTAACAATAAGAATATTAGAAGTATTAGGTACAAATTGCATTAAGATTGATTACTTGGTATTTTGTTAAGTTTATTGAGCAATAGTTATGAATTGTAAAATAGTGTACTTTAAACTTATTCTGATTAGAATTTGGTTAATTTGATTCGACAAAATCTTCTCAATCAAATTTTTGTTTTTTTGCCGGGGATTGATGAAATTGATGGTGTCATGATCAGGTAGTAGATAGGTAGATTCAGATTGATTGAAAGTAAAAGGTCAAAAGGTTAGTTGTGATCCTTCATATCTGCCCAAACCCTTTTCAGGGAAAATAGGTGAAGATTTTGAACAATGGTGCGCAGAGAAGGGAAGAGCTTGCAGAAAATGGTAATGGTGTCACTCGATCATATAAACATGGTGTTTTGCCCTAGCTTAAATCAAGCTTTAGGAAGCTGTTTGACTGATCAAAGCTTTTGATTGTTGCGGATCAATTACCTGACGAAGAAAGAAACTAAAGATTGAGTTTGATATGAAGCAAAGTAAAAGATTCTTGAAAGTGTTTCGGCAAAGAAACCCAAACAAACAGAAAAGTTAGGACTTTTTCATATATAAGACCAAGACAATTGGGGTGAATCATTGGAGATTTACTTATTAGCTGCACTATCAAAAAATTAGTGAATGCTGCATTTGCGGGAGGAAGTATGTTATGGTAACTTTTCAAGGAAAATGGGATCAAACGCAGATTTATTCAGGGTCTTTCTCCAAATCTGAGAACAATGTCTTGAACAGGGTCCTGAAACTTGGACGAGATGCTTTGGAAATAGCCCAACAAAGATTGGAATTTGCACAAACATGGACAGAGTCCCCAAACCCACGAAATTTGTTACCGACAGGGAAAGTGGAGCCAATTGGTTGCCCAGAACGAGACAAGAAGAATCAAGGTGAGTTCAGAAGTATCCACAATTAACACATATGGTGTGGCTTGCATTGTCCACTAGGTGGATAAGTTGGAAAAAAACAAATGTACAAACATTCAGGGAAAGCAAGCATAAGAGTTTAGTCATAATAGGAAATGGTTGACAAACATTTCTAACCATTCACCACAAAGGGATAGGTACAAATCTGTTAGGTTTGAAGATGAGAGAGGTAGACGTGAGAGAAAAGAGGGGGAACGAAGCTATGGACACACGTAGAGTTTCCAATTCATATTAGCCTGGTAAGAGACGTTATCATGCTCGTTATTTAGGAGGGCGATTATTTTGATTTTTAGAGATTTTTAGAGAAGATGGAATAATTCAGATCTCCAAATAGATACTATAATAGAGAACGTACTATTGTGACTAATTGATTACCGTTTACTTCACTCTCGTCTCCATCTCCAAATAGGCCTCTTATCTACCCGTTACAGAGATAATTCTGATTATGACAGAAGAGGGAAATGTAACGAGTTAAACATTGCAAGGGGTTCGGAGACTGTTGGCGATCAAACGGACCATGTTCAATCGAGAAGATAAATCGTTCTCATAAAAGATCAAAATCAACTTGCCCGCAAAGAGAATTCTTCCCTTACATCAGACAAGAATTGATAACTAAGGTTACTCTTATGCATTTGTTAGATGGGTGTGCTCTGTCCGGTTCTGTCATACGTGAGAAAGTGATAGGAATACATTCCCGGAAATCAAAAGGGTTAGAAACCCGTTGCACGATCCCATATTTGGTGGTTGTATCTGGTAAACCAATTGGCTGGGATGGGATGGGATCTGTATAGATGCTCCATTACTGCGGTATCATTTTCAGATTACGCACAGGTTGTTTGTTGCTAGAAAATATCCGACATTCCATCATACTTGGTTGGGAATTATTTTTGGTTGCTAAATGAAGTAGCATTTGCATAGCTACGATTTTCTATCACTATACGTGAGGGTACAAGTTCCTTGTTTAACAAAACAAAAGAGGAATTAATTCAAGTTTAATGTTCAGTGGTTGCAGTAAAAAGGTAAGTAGTGCCAAAAGAATTCAGAAATGGTAGTTCCTTTGAGATTAGTGATGAATTCAAATAATTCTGATTACACACATACTACCAGATTACCCAGGTATATTTGAACCAGAAGAAAGTAATAGATTAATGACACAATGTGAGAGTTTTAGCGTGCGACTGCAACCGTGTGTTCAAAAGGTGTGGTGTGTGGGAATTATTCCTTGTTTTGGTTTATGAAATATATCTCAAGAAAATATTAACTTGTATGAGAATTACACCATGTGGGTAATTAATTATTCAACTACTGGAAAGAGGGGAGAAAGAGAAGTGTATGAAAAATTGTGCAAAAAATGTCGATCTTTCTCATTCCGTTCCATCTGAGAGAACCACATATCCAAAAACAAGGCAGGCCTTATCCTTCAGTGGATTATCAAATTTGATTGACTTATGTCAAAAACAAGAAGTTCATCCATTGTTGCATGAGTACGAGATGTTTTTTCAGCAAGCAAAAACATTCAAGAGATTTTGGGAGAGGCATGATCTGACGCATCGAGAGGAAGAGGAGAACGAGAGGGAGAGAGAGACCGAGCGATGGGCGGAGGAGTAAGGAAACAGATTTGTGTTAAGTCACCAAAATCGATCTTAGATTCAAAAATGCCCACAGCAACATTCATATCGGGTATCGCCAAAACTTAGGGAAGAGAGTAGAAGAACTAAGGGACAAAAATTGATGAAGTGGGAATTTGATGAGGATGAGTATGATAGACTTGTCCACTTTTAGTGTTTTGAATGCCCCAGCCTTACTGTATCTAGAAAGAAAGAAATTCACCCCGATAATTCTAGACAATATCGCTTGGTGTGGTGGTTGATTATAGATCCACAAACCTGATAACTTGAAAGATTCTCATGCATGCCCGAATTAGACGAATATAGAAGGATCCATAGAGGCTGCATGGGAAGTGTGTTCTTTAGTAACTTGATTTGGACGAAGCGCAGAGGTAAAGTGAGTAGTAGTGAGAGAGGCGAGTGGCTTGTGGCAAAATGGGAAATGCTTGGAACCAAGTGATAGAGGAAAAACCCTCATTTACAATGTTGGAGATGGTCATCAATGGAAGGTAATGCAATGGGATTTAAAGCACAGTTTAGTTGCCAAGTTTTCAAAAGATTGATTGGAATATTGGTATTAGAGGTTGCATTGGACAAAAGTGGTGCGTTTTCATTGACGATTGTGGTAATTATTGCGGAAAGAGTTTCAAAGAAGAGAAAAGAGATGGAAAAGTTGGGGAAGCTTCGATGAGTTACGATCAGCGTTTGAAAGTTAGACCAGACAAGTGCCAGATTTTCTGTAAGGGAAAGTTGAATTTTGGTTCCAATAGTATCACACGAAGGCATTAAAACATGCCCCCGTTCCAATGTTGAGAAGGTAATAGGTAGAATAGAAAAATGGCCAGTCCAAAAAAATGTTTTACATCACTTAGAGATTTTTGGGTTTAACAGGATTTTATAGGCGATTTTATTCAGAAAATATGCCAAAGAGCCCAACCTCTATTGAATTTGACCAAGAAGGGGAATGTCATTTACCTGGACAGAAGATTGTGAACATGCATTCATGATATACTACGCGAGGCCTTGATTTCTTCTCCAATATTTACAATATCCATTATGCACGTCCCATTGTACTCTATGTGATTTGCATCGGCACATGCAATTGGTTGCTCTGTTTATCACAGGAAGGTTTAGACGGGAAAAAGACGTTATATGTTATAGCACATTGCAAGCCATGCGCTAACGCCCTTCACGAGAGAACTAGTCAACCTTATGACAGGGAATTGTGGGCGTTGTGTGGTCTACCACGTCATTTTAAGCATATTTGCATGAAAGATTTCCTTATAGTCACTGATAATAAGCCATTAGGGTTTAAAGAAAAGCCCATTGGATCAAGATCCTACAGGTCGTAGAGCTAGATGGGCTTGTAGAAATGGCAACCACTTAATTGGCAAATTGTATACAAAACGGGGTCATCACATGCTATTGCAGATGAGATGCTATGTACTTAGAGAATCAATAGGTAAGAGTGGAATTATTTAGATTCACGATCTAAGGAAGATCCAGTAGATCATGAACAGATCATGCCCTCTTTGATTCCCCATTGAGTATGTGGAGATACATTTTCTGGGAATGATTTGGAAAAGGTACGTAAGATGCAATCAAAATCAAAAAAATCTTGCATTTGAATCATACATTCAAGAATTGAGAAATTTGGAGAGAGAAACAAAGTTTACATCCATCAGATTCTGAGAATGGTAAATGTGTCAAGAAAATGCGAATTCTCTTTGAAAAATGAGACAGTAGACTTCGTTAGTATGCAAAATCTAGATCCAGATATCAAAGAGGTTCTATATGGATTCCGTACTAAGTAGTTCCATCAAAACACAGTTGCGTTTAAAAAGCCTAAACTGTTGAAATAGGAATCGTGTATGGCAGTTAGTAATTCGTGATGGCAATACTTGAGGAAATACAGAAAAAGTGGAAAAATCAATACCCATTACAAGCATGATTTCCAGTGATTTGGTTTTGTAGAAATAATCTTACCGCAGTTGAATGGTTTACAATTGTACTGGGGGCAGTTATGGTGTTCAGGAAACAGTTGCAAAACAGCTTTGCAGTTTATTTTGGCCATTGATGTAAAGGGATATTGCTCGCTTTTGTCAGTCTTGCGAGATGTGTCATGTGATAGAGCTCTGTACCTAAACATACGTATACGCTATTTAACCTATTACTGTACACAGACCATTGCCAGATTGTAGCCGGCAGATTTGTGGAATTAGGTTTAACCTCATCTGGTGGTAATAGATATGTTTAGTGTAAAGATTATTTCACAAAATATGCTAATATGTATCCTCTGAAAAAAAAACCAACGGACAGCGGGTGGTGGTAGCCTGTATGTCTATTTGTCAACTATGTAAGACAGAATTCTGTTCCAGAGTGTATTTTTGAGCGATCGGGTGTACCATTTGAGGCTTGAAGTTGAACCAATCACTTTGTCAGAAACTTGGTATATCAAAGAGTCATACAACTCCTGCACATCCACATTGTGATGGGCAAACGGAACGAATGAATAGACACGATCGATGCCCAGCTGGTGCGGAATTCTTTGTCTACGACATTAGTTCGAATTATAGGAAGGTACTCGGACTAATGATTGGGATCAGTTCATACCTCAGATAGAATTTGCTTACAATACAACACTGTACATGCTACTACAGGATTCACACCATTTAATTCTTATAGGTTACATGCAAGGAGGATCCTAGCATTTGACAGTTGAAATGTGATGTTTGGTGTTCAGAGGAAGGAAATCAAAGAGAAAAGAATGATCAAAGTGTTACAAAGTAAGGTGGTATCACATGTGTAGGAGGTACAATCAAGGCTGCCAAATTGGTTGTTGTTGTGATGAAATTGAAAACAAGGTGAGATGAAATGAATTCGAGGTTGAATGATGCTGAATGAGATGATGAAATGAAATGTGATGAAACAAGTGAATCGAAAGCAAATGTTACAACAGAAAAGGCAGTCAGTAGTCAGAGCGACGAAAGAGTATGATCAGTTCACGTAAGTATGATTATAAACGAGTCGTTAAAGCATTATGAAGTTGGTTAAATGGTTTATACCTTACATCCGAGAGCTGTTCGATCTAAATTAGCTCCTAGATGGTTTAGGACCATTTAGAGTAATCCAACGATTCAATGATGTTTAAATATCAGATAATGATGCAATGCAGTGCTGATAAAGCAAAGATAGATGTTTCATTTTCATAGATTGATTGAAAACAAAGTGTCAATTTGATCAACAGGAGATGTTTGGTAAATTTCCAAAATGCGCATCCATCGAAAGAGATGTAGAATGAACCGGAAGAACCACTAATCACCGGAAGGCTGTTCGCATCAAGATCTTTTTAGAGGTCAAAATTTTGGAATTAACATCAAAACGAAAGAACAAACCCAGGTCTTCAGGATCAACATCTGAATCGCATCATTTCACCAGATAAGCAAGCCGCTTTACGTGAAGCAAGGGGAAATTTGCTTCAGATAGATAACACAATCAGCATTACGTGCGGCCAACACAAATTATCCACTCCAGTAAAACTAAGTAGATTTGGCAGACCGATAAAACCCCCTGTTAGGGAAATATTAAAAGGGAAAGTAACTATGTAAGGGACTGTTATTGCGAGTTGTTTGTATGTGTTGAAAAACAGAAAATTTAGACAGTGAAGTAATGTAAGAATTGTTTAGATAAAGATGTTGATACCATGAGAAGCAAAGAAGCAAATCTCTAAAGAAAAAAAAAGAACAAAGAAAGAAAAATCGACAAGTAGTCAAACATGGTAAATTGTCTAATTATAGTGAAAAAAAAAAGTAGTAAGTGAATTTTGATAATTATTATGATTTTTAAATTTATATTGTGTATATTGAATACAATGGAAGTTCAGAAAGTAGATAATTCCAAAGAGTAAAAGTATAGGAGATGAAGATAATGGCATAAGATGTTTGAATGGAAGTTTTCTTCAAGGTTTTCCAATTAATGGTTTAAAAAAAAAAAAAAAATGGGAAAGAAGATGTAAATTTTTGAATGGTATATAGGTGATTGAAGGAGTTGTAAATTCCAATCGATTATAAGAATAAGAAGTTGTATATAATGCAAGTAAATTGATTGAAATGAGGTTGTATTGAGAAGAAAAAAATATAAAAAGTAAAAAAAAAAAATAGCAGAGATATATCAAAAACATTTCGTTTGGAAAAGATTAAAGATTAAATAACATTTACGTACTTGCGCAGGTATATATTTATCCAATGAATATGGGCTTATCATTAATGAGGTCGTCATTTTGGGAATGATATAAGTAGGAAACTGATTCAGGGATTTTAATATTTTAGACAGGGTTATAGATTCATAACAGTAAAACCGGCAACATTTTCTAGATCGTCGTAATGTGCGAGTGAGAGGACTGGTTGAATGAATTAACCTGGAATTTCTTAACACCTGTGAGGCGAAGGTTTGTTATGTAAATATTAGGGAATTTGCCGTGGTGTTGGAATTAAAAGGAGCCTTGCTATTGTGTGAGAGTCACCGGAATCTGCGGTTAGACTTGGGGTTGACATCGCTATGTTATGTACAACGACACACGTAATTTTCTGTGGCTCGGCCGAACATTTAATAAATTAGGAACTTTGTTATTGTAATGCCAGTCTTCGTTTGCATTTCCTTCATTAACTCACGCCATCGGTATTCCTCCTTACAATTGGAGCAGGGATATGTCGGAACTCTCTTACACGCCTCTGAAAGTATGCCATTGGCAAAACATGGCAAATCCTCAATGGCATTGTAACATTTTGGTTGAGTGTAGCTGTAGGGCCTCCTTGAAAATCATTGGGAGTTGGGTTTTTTTTTCGGGGATTCGGGGATTCCAACAAGCCCTATCACGATCAAAGAGGGTAAGTAAAGTTTGTAAATAAAAACTTGACTCAAAAACAGAATCGAATCTAAATCTCTATTTTTTGTTTGGTTATTCACAGTACATTTTAAGCACATAATTATTATTGCGTAAGGTAAATAGGCACGATTAAAGATGATTGTACAAGCATTTTCTCAGGCGGAGTTTACCCGTGTATGGAATAAAATCAAGCATTAAGATGTCAATTAGAAAGTAAACCAAAAACAAACAGGGGTAAATAAGTTTAAACTAAGTCCAAATATTTTAACAATTTCATATTTAAAAAAACTACAAACTAAGATTTTGACACTTCAATAAAATGTGATAATGTATTTTAATTGCTCAATTGTCATTTTCATATGACTTGTAAGAGGAAATCATGGCGCGGCGGAGGCACGGCAGGGCAGCTGCCGGGCTAGTGAAGTAGATACAACAATTTCATTTATAGAAATGAATTATTAACCGTTATTTAAAAAATGTTAACTCTATATTAACTGACTCGCCGACCAATGTGAGGGAATTACTAAAACTCTAAAAGACTATCAGGCCGCCAGTTGAAAGATATGTTTTTGAAGGTATTTTTCGTACGTCCTATAGACTTCTATCGCTTGCAAGTTGTTTCCCACAAGTTGGGTGTCACGTGTCAAAGCATACGGAAGTTATGGAAGTCGTTACGTCAGTTTTTAATTTTACCCCAAAAAAGTCGCATGTCGAACGATAAAAGTAATTTTTGAATTTGGAAAAATGTCCGTCGCTAGATAAGGGATGTGTGGAAAGTTCGCGGGATAAGAAAGGCTGTGTGCGCTTGTCGCGCGTGTCGATTTTTACCCAGTGTAGACCCCTCCGAGTTGCGGCTTGATGCTAATCTTGCCAAGGATTTTGACTTTTCTTTGTGATAATGGTTGAAAAGATTAGGGCAATAAGGACTTGTCAATGCTGAATATCTCCAGGCAGATAGAGAATTTGCAATTGCTATATGCCAGGTTTTTAAAGCACTCTTGAGCCCCAAGTTCATTACTTTGCACCGCACACCACTACCTAAACCAAAGAGTGCCCCCCCCAGACTGACCACTATGAATGCTAAACAGCTTTAGTCCATTTTAAAGGTTGTAAATTCATAGAATGGTCATGGAAAGTGCACTGTCAGTTTTAAAACCTGCCAAGGTTATGGAAACAACCCCGTATTAGCACCTTGCAACCTTTGTGGATGCAAAGTGACAGCTTTCCTTCCCCCATAAGCACTTGGAAGACACAAACCACATCTTTGTAAGTTTCATTCTTATTTTCCGAGAGCAACTTTGTACGATGGACTTTTTCTACCTATGCTGCTGGTAATGATACTTCTTGACAGCACTCTGGTGCAATTTCCATTTAGGGGCTCCGACTCTGAGATCGCTAGAGAAACTATAACGGCAAATGGACAGGACGATAACCGGATAGGCGCTCGAATAACTGAGCATTCCGGTTCTTCCAATTAGGTAGGTCAGTGAAGAAATAGGAAAGATATACTGAGAAAATAATTCGTCTTATTATGTGAATAGTGAGGGAGATAAGTACAGGTTCTGTAGTGAATGTGCAAGCAAGTTTCAGAGAAGATACAGAGGTTCATGTTATCAGCTTAAAAGAAACATTGTGGTCTCTGATTCATGCAGTTTGTGAATGGGGCCAAAGGTCACATGAGGTCACAAAGGTCACATGAGGTCACCAACATGTCACCCACCCGCCCCCTCCTTTCCACCAGTTACATCATCGTAGCCCTTATGGAACTCACACGGCATGCAATTATTAAGGGTTTTACATTTTGACCAGCCAAGGTCACATGGGTCACAAAGGTTCACATGAGGTCCATCAAAATGTCAACACCCCACACACCCTCCTTTCCACCACGTTAAAGCATCATAGCACTTAAAGAACTCATACGGCTGCAATAGATAAGGGTAAACATTTTACCACAGACACCCACACATACACAGATCCACGACATATGACCAGAGTAAATCCCTATGTGCCTTCTGCAATTCTTGCAGACGAAACAAAAAGTGATAGTGAAAAATAAAGCCGTTATCATATAATCATGGGAACTATGTTTTGTTTTTTTTGGTGGGTGTAAGGGCAATTGATCCTCACTCACCATATATAAATCAGAGACCAAATTTAAAACAAGGTAAATTCTTTTAAACCTTCTCGACCTCATAACACACTCAGCAATTTGTGATGCGAGTTTTTAAACATATTTAAATATTGACATAAATGAAAAAATAGACATACAAGTCAAACCAGACAAATTATAAAGACTACAAATGATTGTCTACCAGATGACATCAAGTAAGGATGCCCTTTAAGCCTAAGGAAAGCTGTGTCCCAAAGGGGTCCTTATAAACAAGCAATTAGACATAATCATGTACACAAATCAACCAAAAGAATAAATTATCACAGGAAATAAAAATTATAAACTGAGGTATTGGCTACTGTATTTTACGCAACAAAATGAAACAAAACAAGCCCGCACACCACTGGACTTACACGCTCCACGCCATATGTACAAGGTGTAGATAACCGAATAAAGCGTGCAATCCAACGGGCACACCAAGCCCGCACCGGACCGACTGCACAAAGTACAGCAAGCTGGTGTTGCAAAAGTGATTGCACTATCATACATTAAATATAAAAATGCAGAGCTGGCTTGCAGCAAGCATAATATTATAATATAAAAAAAGAATGAATGGAAAATAAATTGAATGATAACAGGAGACCCTCAAAGCTAACTCTGGATTATGTCATTTTGCACAACATTAAAACAAAAACTTACTCAAAACATGAGCTAGAAATAGAAGGAGTTGGGACCCTGGCACCCACTCCTGGTCCTTGAGCCTGTTAAGCTTTTGTTAAGGCTGGCAATCTTGAATGCGAAGGCCACTTGAACACGGTTTTTATGTAAATGATGGTTATGCGCCTCTTCCACGCGTGAGCACTCATTCGCTCTAAAAATATTTACATCGTGCCATGACCTTTCACTTGGTGACCAGAGCCCGTAGAAAGAGACAGGTTTGGTCACTCGCTGCACCAACAGAAACTTCCGGCATCCATTTTTAAAGTGTCCATGTTTCCCTGATAAAATTTCGCAAAATATTATTTTACCTGATCAAATTTGGCCAGTTTATTCAGAAGTACAGGCAATCTAATGACCGCCATTGTTCAGTTATTAAAATTATAGCAATATTTCATAACAATTATGTCAATTTTGGGGGGTGCACGGGGGGGGGGGTAGACTAAATGGAGAATGATCGCAAACAGTTTCCCCATGTGATGGGCTACATTCCCCAAATGTGCAGAATTGTGGATTTATCAGAAAACAAAATAAAATCACCAGAAGTAGTTCGATTTAGGAAAAAATTGGGCTCTAAGACTAATGGGCACGTTTGTATATGACATATTTACATGTAAAACTAACACTCTGCTAGGGCTAGGAAGGCCTTGATTTATGTATCTATCATGGTATAGCTCTTGTATGGATGATCAGAACTTGGGTTAGAATGACAGTTTTGAAATGACTTGTGCGTGTGGTTATGTGAGCAATGCCATTGCCAATGTGGTGGTGACATGATCACTGAACAGCGAAGCTGCGAATCTTCAGGCTTTGAAAAAACGATAATGCTCTTTCACTCGCCGGTTGCTATATGTTACAATAGAGGCAAGGCTGGTCCACACTCCTGTATTGTATAGCTCCATGCCAGGAGGGGGGACTTTATTGCCTAACTGGCATTTGCTTATCTATGATTGCATTGGAACATGTTCAAGGGCCAAAATTACACAACATAATGAAAAGTATGTGGATTCACCAAGCAATTTGACAATTCTGACCATTTGGGGGCCATGACCTCTAATACCTCTAAATGAGATTTGACCACTCTTGCGAGGGTTAAATTGATGGGCACTACCCAAGGACTATTACATTAAGTGGCATTAGAATATATGTGGAAACAGTGGGTAATTAGGTTTAGGTAACATTGGGTCAAACATTCTTTACCACAGACAGACAGAAAGATGCCACAGATACCAAAGAGGTTCTATATAGAAGAGAGGCAAACGTTACGAATCTTTAGAAATTCACCCTCTCGCATGTTTTGCCGACCACAAAGAAACATAGAGTACCAACAATAGAAAGCAATGGCTGACTCCGCTTCTTCCAACATACTGTGGGTGCCGCTTTGCATTGCATATACACTAATCAGTTAGTGATACAATTAATGTATGTGTTAGAGGTGGCCAGGTGTAATAATAGTGTACCAGGCCTGGATCATTGTGCTCATTTTTTTTTTTTTTTTTTTAACTGAAACTGAAACTTAGGTGAAAAGATGTTTCATTGAGGCGGTTTATTTAATAGACGATGATGTGGTTTTATCGTTGTGTGACCATGGGTAGGACACAATTTAAACCACCCAATAGCACCAACATCCAAACAACTGATATTTTGGCGCGATTGTTGTATCGAATTGACATGATTATGTGATGTAAAAGCACCAACACGATAATTATTTTCCGTGCAATATTCAAAATCAGGCCCAGCACGGACGACGGTTTTGAAGGCGTTTCACCCCCTTTACAGATACACAAGAAACAATACAAAAGCAATCCCTATGTTGCCTTTTGCTTTCACAGAATACACAAAAACCAGGTGTCGAATTTGTCTTGCTCTTAACGCTATTTGTTTTAATCGCTGTTTTCACAATAATTGTGACAGCGTATATTATAACAGCTGTATGAAATTTCTGTAATTATTACAGAAATATAATACAGCTGTTAAAAACCCTTGGGTTGATGTACATGTATAGTGTGTTATACGAATTACATAATTTTGTTATGTTTATTCATTTCTCGATACCAGCAGAAGAGAGACCCATTCAAAAGAAAAATCAATCTTAAAAGAGCAAAAGGCAGTTCATTCAAGAGAGGGGTCCCAGTAATCCGGTCCAATTTGTAGGAAAAAAGAATTGCACGAGCTAAAAAGGATGACTAGAATAAGCTAAAACTTCCATGGAGGCATTTGGTAAGTTGTAAAGATTTCTTCCTCGACCCTGTGGTTCTAAAATATGTTCGGTGGACAAACAATGGTAGTGACGTAATGACAAGGGTGAGCTTTTATCCCGGCCTCAAAATAGGGGTCAGGACCAAACCAATTGTGGATTGAGATGATGTGACCAAAAAGTTTACTTAGGGTTTTTTGGTTATGAAATGTGTGGAATGTGTGCTTGTGTGTTTGTTTAATACATGTGTGTGTGTTTTTGTGTGTAATGCATATGTGTGTGTTTGTGTGTGTGCATGTGGTTGCAAGGCTATGTCTAGTTCCTGTGTTTTGCATAGTGGGGTGGTGCCAGAGGGGACCCCCGCATTACCCCACCCCACCCCCCAGTTTCCAAAACTGACAATGGTAAATTACAAATTTTGGGCCAAAATCAAGCGCAATTTGGGTGGCCAAAAAATTACAAATTTTGGTAAAATCCCATGATTTTGGGCCAAAACTTGTGTTAGAAATGTCCCAATTTTGTCTGCTTTAAAAAAAAATAACTCTTTCCCCTAAACTTACTTGCCCCTCATTGTTTTCCCTGCAGAAAAAGAGATCTGGCGCCGCCACTGCTATTGAATTTGAAACTTCATCACACATCATTAACACTTGCCAACACTAGTTTTACATAACTCAAAATGGGCATTCTGTTTCTTCAATCAGTTTGTTTCTTTTGGTATTGTTTGTCACAGCAAAATATATATGGCTATGAAAACATGATGCATGATAGTAATAGTCAACAATGTATATCAGAAATCCTCACAAGGGTTTTTATTTTGCGCATTTGCCATAACTTCAGGTACCGCAAATAAAGGCGTGAAAATATTTTTTTGAGCCACAAGGTTTAATGTGTAGCTGAGACCTCTATGTTAAGGGGATGCGACTACTTTGTGAAAGCTTCTGGGGGGGGGAGATTTTGGTTTAGGAATTCAATTTCACTTGTAGTTTTAATAACTAACCTATTTCTCGTTTTTCTTCTTTCTTTCTTACGATCCCAAAATGAGACAAGCAAATATTTTACGACCAAATATTCAAGAATGTGATATTAAATTGTAGCTCAACTAATAGTCATCAAAAATTAACTGTTCCAAAATTACTTAATGGTAATATCTTATGATAATATGGGGTTAAACAAAAAAACAATTTCAAAATGAATACCCTTATTACCATAAGGAGTGCATGTATTTTAAGATTAATGGGTTCCACCAGTTTGAAAAACTCAATAATGGGCTCGGATGTGGCCTCGCCCATTATTTTACTTTTCTGGCCAAGATACATTAAGCCCACAGATGATACTGCAAACCGTTACTTCTATTACTAAAAGAGCTTGATTTAACAAAAATGCATTTGACAACATTATTGCAGAATATGGACAGTAACTGAAAATCAATGCTGCATTTTCAATAAGTGTCATTGGAGGTTAATAGAAATAAATTTGCATCTCTACATCTCAAAAAGAAACTCAGAGGGAGTGTAGATTAAATGTATTACCCAATTGGCTGTTCCATCAATTATTACTTTTATGTTTTGCTATTTTTTTTCACTTTTTATTCGGTCTGTTTAAATTATAGAACAAATCAAGTTCATAGCTTTCTGTTATCCACAATCCAAGTTATTAACCTTTTCTGTTATCCACAAATCAATTTAAGGACTTCCCTGTTAGTTTCCCTTATTCATCCACAAATCAAGTTAAACGTTACTGTTATCCCAATCAGTCATTAACTTTTCGGTTATCCACAAATCAAGTTATTGAACTTTCCCTGTTAGTTTCCCTTATTCAATTCACAAATCAAGTCCTGAACTTTTCTGGTTATCCACAATCAAGTTCAGCTTCCCTGTTAGTTTCCTTATTCATTCACAATCCAGTCATGAACTTTTCTGTTATCCACAAATCAAGTTAAGGACTTCCCTGTTTATTTCCCTTATTCAATCACAATCAAGTCTGAACTTTTCCTGTTATCTACAAATCAAGTTATGGACTTCCCAGTTAGTTTCCCTTATTCAATTCACAAATCAAGTCAATTACTTTTCGTTATCGCACAAATCAAGTTAAGGACTTCCCGGTTAGTTTCCTATTCAATTCAACAAATCAAGTACTAGACTTTTTGTTATCCACAATCAAGTTATGGACTTCCCAGTTAGTTTCCCTTATTCAATTCACAATCAAGTCATGAACTTTTCTGTTATCCTAATCGTTAATGCTTCCTTCCCTGTTAGTTTTTCCCTTATTCAATTCACAAATCAAGTCATGAACTTTTCTGTTATCCACAAATCAAGTTAAGGACTTCCTGTTAGTTTTCCCTTTATTCACTTCACAAATCAAGTCAGGAACTTTTCTGTTATCCACAAATCAGTTAAGGACTTCCCTGTTAGTTTCCTTATCATTCACAATCAGTAATGAACTTTTCGGTTATCCACAAATCAAGTTACGGATTCTTCCCTGTTAGTTTCCCTAATTCAATCCAAATCCACAAATCAGTCATGACCTTTCTGTTAGCCCAATCAGTTATGGACTTCCCTTCTTGTTATCAAAAAAAAAACAAACCAAAAAACAAAAACCTCACAACATTCCTGCAATCAACAAATTCACAATACCTTTCCATGATCCACAGATCATCACTATTTTCCTGTGTTAATAAGTCTAGTGTTTTATTTTCACAAAGCAGTCATGACTTTTCTGCTATCCACACAATCAGTTATGGACTGTCCGTAGTCCCTTATTCAATCCACAAATCAAGTCATTAACTTTTCTGTTATCCCACAAATCTAGGTATGGACTTCCTGTTAGGTTCCTTATTTATCCAAATCAAATCATTAACTGTCTGTTATCCACAAATCTAGGTATGGACTGCCCTGTTTAGTTTCCTTATTTAATCCACCAAAAATCCAATCATCACTTTTCTGTTATTCACAAATCAAGTTATGGACTTTCCTGTTAGTTTCCCGTATTCAATCCACACCATCAAGTCAGGAACTTTTTCTGTTATCCACAATCTAGGTATGGACTTTCCTGTTAGTTTCCCTTATTCCATCCACAAATCAAGTCATTAACCTTTCTTGTTATAAAACAAAAAACCTCAACAATTCTGTAATCAACAGAACTACAATACCTTCACCTGTCAACAGATTTTCCTGTTATTAAGTCATTGTTTATTCACAAATCAGTCAATGGACTTTCCTGTTTATCAAAAAACAAACCAAAAATCAACATCAACCATTCCTGTAATCAACAATTAAGCCCAATACCTTTCCTATTATCTACAATTAAGTCCAGATTTTCCTTCTAATAGTCATTGTGTATATCCACAAATCAAGTCATGGACTTTACTACTGCTAATAAGTCATTGCTGTATTCACATAATCAAGTCATGGATTTTCCTGTTGCCCATGATCAAGTCCCAGACATAATAATATTTCAGAGTTTTGATGACATTAATGGATTTTCCTTGTTTAAAGTTCCCATGAAATGCAAATAGAATTGTGTGATTTGTGTGAATCTTCGAGGATGACCATAAAAGCATTCAAAATTTGGTTGATGTGGACATTTGTGGTACCATTGATTTATCATAGAGTAATAGAAAATAGGAAACTTTCCAGGTGAACTGACTGGTGTGAATCTATTCATGACACTTACTGATCATCAATAGTTTCACAAATGTCACTGGTGTGGTAATTCTTTTTTTTTTAATTTCACATTTTTTTACTATCTACAACCTAAAGATTTGGAGTAGTTTTATCATCTCAGTTCCTGGGACCTTTCCTAAGTCATTGATGTATTCACATATCCATCATGGATTTTCCTGTTATACGTCATTGATGTATTCACATATCAAGTCATGGATTTTCCTGTAATAAGTCATGTGATGTATTCACATATCAGTCATGGATTTTCCTGTTAATAAGTCATTGATGTATTCACATATCAAGTCATGGAATTTTCCTGTTAATAAGTCATTGATGTATATTCACATATCAAGTCATGGATTTTCCTGTTAAGAGTCATTGATGTTTTCCATTCGATTCATGGATTTTCCTGTTAATAAGTCATTGATGTATTCACATATCAATCATGGATTTTCCTTTTAATAAGTCATTGAATGTAGTTCACATATCAGGTCCAAATGGAATTTTCCTGTTCTAAGTCATTGATGTATTCAGCATATCAAGTCATGGATTTTTACCTGTTAATAAGTCATTGATGTTTCACATCTCATCATGGATTTTCCTGTTAATAAGTCATTGATGTATATTTCCATATCAAGTCATAATATGGATTTTCTGTTTTAATTAAGTTCATTGATTATTCCACATATCAAGTCATTGATTTTCCTGTTAATAAGGCAGGATGTATTCACATACAAGTCATGGAATTTTCCTGTTAATAAGTCATTGATGTATTCACTATCAATTCATGATTTTCCTGTTAATAAGGCAGTGATGTATTCACATATCAAGTCATGATTTCCTGGTGCCCATGATTTCAGTCCCTGACATAAATATTTTTGCACCGAGTATGATGACATTAACATAGAATCACTGTTCACAACGTGTTGAATACGACTTAACCGAATGAGAAAACATATCATTAACCTCAAGCCTCATTCAACTCTACTTGAAAGATTTGATTTATAGAATTAAGATCTAAAACACAGATGACACACTCCTTCACATTCATCACAACTGTTGTGAGAGTCTCATTTATTATGACACAACCATAATAAATAAAAAACTATCAGGCACACACTTTTTGAACAACTAATTTTGATTATTTATTCCACTAATTTTAGCCCTGTGTAAATCCACGAAATGCCTTGTGGGCAAATACGATTTTCTTCTCTTAAAACTCTATTTTAAAACACGGCTCTCTATGGAGAATGGGCCACATAGAAAGGCTCTATACTACAAATCACTACAGTTGTAGACTAATATTGCAAGATTCCCGCAATTGGATGTTTCTGTTTTTATAGGATGAATAGCTCCTGCATGTCCTTACTTATAATCAGTTGTCAAAATTGTGTCCACCACTGCTTAATTTTCCTCTAAAAATAAAAGAGCAATGCCTGGGGTCAAACAGCTGTGTCATCTGCTCCTGCTGAAGTTGAAGGAACCCATGTAGGTCTGAAATATTTGGGGAAAATCTATTCATGATAAGTGACAAAAAATCTGTGTGTCACCACTGCTTAATTTTTCCCTCTAAAAATAAAAGGACAAATTGCAATGGGTCAAAACATCTGTGTCACTGCTTGAAGTTGAAGGAAACCCCGTAGGTTCTTGAAATAGTGTTGGGAAAATCTATTCATGATAAAGTTGACAAAGAGTCTAATTTTCTTGAATGACTATAACAAGTTGGAGGAAAAAGTTCCAGATATTTTGTTATCACCATACTACTAGACCAGTTAACAGCCTATGTCACTTATGTTGTTGCCTGCGAATCCATCCCTTGCGAAATTGTTATGCCATAAGTATTAAAACTCTAACTAACAGACAATTGCCCAGTGTGTAACATTCAGGCCGACCTATTTCAGATACCAGGCCCTACCATGTTTACAAACATTGCTTGTTCACTGGTCTTACATAGCAGAAAGAAGGTCTACACCAGGTACTGCCATTTGAGGAGTGCGTCACACGGATGGGGTGATTTATGCAGCCTTGCATGGAGGCAATTGTATACCCAAACTTCCACATTGAACGGATCATTTCCCTTTTTTAAAACCCTTGTAAGGGTTATTGTTAAAAAATGTCCCAACACCGTGCGGTTTTTTAGGTAGAGAGAGGACTTCCGGATTACCGTTTACGATACCTATGTGACCACGATAGAGCCCCCGCAATATATCCAGTACATTCATCATGTCATGTGTAAGTACTTGTATGTGTAGAGGTCAGGACGGTGTTGAGTGTGTTGATTTGTACTACCGTCACGGTGTGTGCCATTTTTACATCCTACTTAAGCTGAACCATTGTGTTCCTCTGATTACATCATGGAAATCAAGTTCACACCGAGTATCTACTTTTCGTAATTGGCGTTTGGACAATATCAGATTCAAGTAAAGAACGTAGATCATCGATGGGACAGATTGTTTTTATACAAGGTATGGTGTAACACATGCCATCGGCACTCGGGAAAAATTCCAACGATATAATCGCAGGGTGATCACGTATGAAGACTTAAGCCTGACTTCGTCAGAGATTTTGAATTAATTTTTCGTGATGTGTATTAATTAAAAATAGAAATAGAACTAAAGAGTAGTCACCTCATTACCCAATTCCAAAGTTTGATGATGAATCAGATTTTTCATTTTCATGCAATAAACCTTTATGTATAGTATTACAGTGCCATAGCCTGTGTAATAACAAAAATTTCCGGATCCGAATTTTAAAAACAAGTTGTGATTTTCTATGTGAAGGACTTTGATTTTGCACTTATCTATTTCACACGTGATTAGTATAGGACATGCAGTATTTATATGCCAAAAAAACACAATTGTTTGAAAATTGAGGGTGCCTCATCTAGAATCTCTGAGTCAGCTTTAAGCAGCACTACAACATTACAGTAAGCGGTACATATAACAAACTGCTATGCTCCCCTTGTTTGTTCCAGTTGAATCCTTTTTGACGTTTGCTCTCCCTTATGGCTACCTGAAGAGCTCCAGGGAGAGCCATTTGATGCTCATCTGGAAATTTCAAACTGCAGTCCCTGTTACACCTTGTTGTTTTGAAATTCCTCTAGTGTGCTAGTGTACTCACTGAGCTCCAATTTCAAATTAAAATTCAATGCGATCACAAGCTATACTTACCTCTGTTAGACTGTTATGCGATAGGTTTAGCCTCCGCAGCAGACAGCATTTGTCGATACCGGACACCGTGGACAGATGGTTGTGTGACAAGTCTAGTCTCTGTAGGCACACTAGAGCTTCCAGTCCAGCGGTGTTAATAAGTTGATTGTGACTAGCATACAGATGGGTTAACGAGGATACCGATTCCAAACCACCTTTGATGAATTGAAAACAAAAGGTACCAAATAGTATCAAATCAATAATACTTGGACACAGTTTTGTGGAAATCAATTCTGTGAATGGAGGAACAAAAAATTGCAAATTAAATAAAATTTTCATATACAATCCTTGTACAGAGACATTTGCAGCAACTAAGGCCTGAAAAAGTGTTGTGTAAACAGTTTAACATAGGATTTAGAAATCAACATTTCTATATCTTGAAATAAATTCATCAGGATCATTGAAAAAAACTTCAATATAACAGGTTCTGATTCAGATCCAAGGAGAAATTGTATTCACTAGAAATATTTTGACTCATTGATCACAGTCTTGTGGCAAAGATGGTGTTGCCACAAGTGAAGGTTTCCATTTTAAGTCTAGTTTGTATGCTCCCTCATCCTTGTTCATGGTGTTTTGTCTCCTGCATCTGATCCATATAGCCTCCTTGAGCCAGTGTGTTGTTTTGCCTAGTTCTTGATCTATGATCCTGACCTCATCCCACCCAATAACATGATTATGTTTTTGCTACATGTTCTGTAATGGCCTTACCATCACAGTTAGAGTGAACAGAGCTCCTGATAGGCTGAAATATTTTTAGTGAGTACAATTTCTCCTTGAATCTGAATCAGAACCTATTATCATATTGAAATGTTTTTTTATATTTTAATATTCACAGACAAGAATCCTAAAATTGTGCAATTTGAACTTGTTTGCCATATTCTTAAAGATGACACCCAATTTCCCCCTAAAATGGGTGCTTTGCAACACAATTCCTTCTTCTTATGATGAGCAGGGGTTAGTCTTTAGAGAGGCAATACAAGGGTTTATTTTAAGCCTAAATTTGTGATTTGACAATTCTTATCATAATTTGTTCCAGAGGTTTAGCTCAATAATAACAAAACTACAGTGCATTCGTGAATACTGGATTACAAACATTTTGGGAAACTATGAAAATAAATGAGTCAGAAATTCCAAAAATGACCCCCAAAAAACTAATCATTTCATCTGCATGAATGTCTCACCAATTATAAAACCGATGGTAATATAAATACAATGTTTACATTTTGGAAGTTTGTTTCCACAATGAGTTGTTTGAGGTCAATTCACTCCAAACTACTGCACAACAAGTAGTCTATTCCAATTAGATCTTTTACCCTTAGCCCCCAATCCACTAAAGAGGGCTCCCTTGTGCTACACTGTGATGAACAAACATAAAAATTGCTTACGGCAATCAACAGATTGTAACAGTCAGAGGTCTGGTTCTAGCAGTAGCAAATCCAAAGTTTTAAACCTGGATTTACCTCATACTCGCAGCAATTGCCCTTTCCCTCCCCCCTACTTTGCCCGATTCAGTGCATCCTCCATTCTCATCCTTCTACCACTTTGCGGGGCATAACCACATTATCAGTCTCACTACCTCCTCCTCAAAACCATTACAATTGACATCACTCTGTCACTCCTCACCTCCACCACTTTCTCACAATTCCTTTACCAAGAATCCCACACTCCCTATTCCATCATTATTTACATCCATAACTTACACCTTCTTCCCTCTACCCCTGTTATTCTAGTCCTTCCCTCTCCAGCTCATCTCCTGAACAGCACACATCCACCCTCCTCTTTCTCAACTCCTCACATCTCCACTCCCCTTTCCCTCTCAAGCTTCCCTCATTCCAGCTCACTACCCTAGCCCCAAGCAGCTCATCGGGCTTCCCGTCAGAGTATAGGTGATGCCTGCGAGGCCCAGGGTGATTGCTTGCCCTAGCCTTTGGGCTGGCTGGTGCCCATGTTTCTTTGTCACCATGAGGATTTATGCAGAAGTAATTAACTGGATGCCCTTCCTGATGCCAATCAAAAGTTTTCAACAGTGGGCCTAGCGTTTGGGCATCCACGGCCATCACGCACAGCAGCATGCTGGATGACCACCATAAGCTCTCCAGAGCCGACAGTCTTGTAGGTAGATTTTCTTTTTAGTTCTACCTGTATCATATTACTTACTTATTCTTGTCAACTTATTATGCTGTACTTCCAGCCACCTTAAGCTAGGACATCCTTCCAGTCCCTGTAGATTAGTGAGATGGTTGTGTGCAAGCTGTAGTGTGGCCAGCTTACTGCGATCACGACAATTCACACTCTCGACTGCATTGTGCTGCAAATTGGCAAAAAATATTGATCACAATTTTAATATAAATTTGATGAAACCTTTGAGCATTCAGGTTAAAGCAATAACAGCACATTTTTGAAGAGTACAGCCAATTTTCAAAATTTGAGATTTTTGCAGAGTTGTGTTGGTAATTGTCTAGTAAGCTCTACCTGAGAATGGTAATGCTCAAAAGTGCGTATTATTCATAAAAGAAGCGATTTTGTAATTAGAATAGGGATCTCCATTGTAATTTAACGGCGGAACTAGAAACGCCAAACTGTCCGACTATTGTGAAAATAGTGCCACCTCACAAAAATGACCTCTAACTTGACTTGCCTGAACCACTAATGGATGAGCCTATACGGAGCTATTTCCCGGGCTATTTCAAATTGGAAGGCGGTTTGAGCAGCCGTTGAATTATTATCGGAATCTCCGATATTAATTAGTCTAATTACAAAAATAGTTCTTTTGCGATACAAAGACATGTTTGAGATTTACCATTCACAGGTATAGCTTACTAGCCAGGTTCCGATGCAACTATGCAAAAATCTCTAATTTTTTTAAAAATTGGGGCGCTCTTAAAAAAAATGTGCTGTTATTGCTTTAATCACACCATCCATGCACGCATGCACCACAGGGTCTAAAAAAGGAGAAAAGGAAAGAGAGGGCATTTTTCCAGGGCTTCGCCCCTAGACCACCACCGGGGCTCTGCCCATGGACCCTGCTGGGGGTCTTATAGTTGCCCCTAGACCCCTTAATGTTGTGGTTTGGATTGTCCCCAGGATCCGCACCACGAAGGGGTGTGGAATCCTGGCTACGCTCATGCCATCCTTCAAAATTCTGCAGATTATTGGGATGATTTGGGGCTAGCCGTAGTGTGGATAATTGACTGCAACCACGGCAATTTGTATTTTGGACTAAATTGTGTTATAAATTTGTAAAATATAGTATACTTTAATATAAGTCTGATGCAACCTCAGAGTATTCAGGTTTATTAGACAAAGATTATCAGATCAAAAGAATATCAGGGTCTTGTATGCCATTGCCAAAACCACTAAATCTATCCCATACTTAATTCTGCCAACACTGTATAGGTTTTAAGACATGAGCCAGTAGCCTTTTGAGATGTCTTCCCAAATTACCTCAAGTGGCTTTTTGAGATGGCTTCTCAAATAACCTTACCAAATTGGGAAGCCATCTTAAAAGCCACTGACCTATGGTCAGCCTTGTTTAGACTCATTTGAATGCATTTTTTTCAAGTTGGCATAAGTGTAGTATAGAGTATTATAGCTTAATCTTTGATGCAGATTCGATCTACTTTATTGACAATTTTGTGTTTTTCTGTACGTTCATGGACAGAAATTACAACACATTGGCCTATGGGGCAGCGGGAATCTAACATTCGCATATATTACCAAACTCAGAATCAACTAAAAATCAACTGGAAATAACCTTTTTTCTTATTATAGTGAACAATAAACAAAAATGAAGGTGCCAGGATCACAAAATGCACCTTTAAGCAAAAAAGTGAATGGGGCATTGCAATATGCATTATTGCTTCTACCATCAACACCACAAGTTTATTTCTAGCAATACTTGGTGGTGTCAGGCTTTCAAATCAAGAAGAAAACATGATAGACATAAATTGGAACAAGCACCTTTAATAATAAAGTACCACAACACAGTACTCTGTAAGTTGAGACCACAATATTACCTGGACATTAACAGTGATCACATCAGGAGAATTCTCTAGCCCTTCTACAGCAGTCAGCCCACATCTGTGTGCAGTCAGACATTGCAGTCTTGGACACTTTCTCAGGGTGGAAAGGTTGAATCCTGGAAGATCTTCCAAGTGCACAGTAGTTACCTGCAAATACATAAGCGATGGAATAATTACATAACGTCGCCCGCATCACATACTGTCGTATTTCACATTTTTGAGGTTTTTGCGAAATTACGCCTACTTACTTAGTTCATCGAGTTCTTCCCATCCACAAAGTTTCAAAATGTGAGGATGCCTAATTAATTAGTTTATAATTACTGATTTTTGAAATTTTCCTCAAAATCATCATATCCGCGTTTCACATACTGTCGTATTTTAAAATCGCCATTCATTTACACGTGTTTGGTATAGCGTTCTATTTTGCCGATCTCAAAATAAACGATTTCACATACAGATCTATTTTGACGTATTTCCATCGTTATTTCGTAAACAAGCGTTTCACATAGTGATCTATTTTACGTACATTGAAAAACAACGGTGTTCTATGCGTCGTATTTTGCAATATACATTATTTGTGATTTCACATACAGATTTATAACTTTGTAGCCTAATTAAGATAATATAATTGCAGTTTTAAGTTGGATTTATGGTTTATATTGGACTTAAAAGTGTTTTCTTCAAAACAGTAAAGTCTAGATGTTTCATTTATGCTTCGTTTTACCGTATAGACATGAAATGTCGCGATAGATTTTGAATTGCGATTTTCTCGGAAAACGTGTTTTGTAAAATACGACAGTATGTGATGTGGGCGACGATATATTATACCAAGGCCTCTGGACTGTTCCCAGTTTATTCTTTAGAATGGGCACGAACAAGTTTATTTTCGCTGGTACCAATAAGACAAACGAAAAAGAGCAGGTGGACGCTTGTTTCGCATTACAGGTCCAAAGTCCATATAATTAAATTTTACAATGTGCACTTACTACTGTGTTAAATTAGGTCACACTCGTCATAGCAACCTTGAACAGCTATAGCCATGTTATACAACACATAAAAAGATTTCTGCCATTTGATTGGTGGATACTATATTCACGGGACATTAAAATATTGATGACTAGTTCCCCAAAATTTCCACAGGAGGGGAAAAAAGTTCCCATAAAAACCTACTATTTGTCCCCATCACGGGGAAATAGTCATTTTTATGGAACTTTTTTCCCGGCGTTGGTATCTTGACTTGCCTTGAGTTGCGGTGGCACCTGATCTCGACGAGACTTGGAAAGTTTTTCAAACTGACAGAAATATTTATATGTTATATAAAACAAATATTGATGCTCTATTTCGTGAAATGGGCAAAATAAATCCCCTCGGTGACTGCGAGGACCCGTGGGCCCTACTATTTTCATCGACCATCGGGTCTCGGGGAAAAATAGTAGGCTCACGTCTCCAGTACCTCGGGGGGGTAGAGTTATTTTTGCACCATTTCCCTCATGAACAGTCAAATATGTATACTATTTTGGAAGCCATTTTGAAAACTGCAAAAAAACACGTTTGCGATGATTAAACTTCGCATAAACCACATACCTGACGATGTTCTTGGATGTAAAAGGATCATTTAATAATGCGATGGTCGCCTAACGAAATCAAAGAGGGAAAAGTGCATTTTCCGTGGCTGTAAGTTTTAGTTTTAGGTTATGGGCTGTTGGGCGGTAGTATAAACATTATACTCTGGGCCATAATTTCTTGGGACATAACAAATGTGTGCATTGCCGTTTGGCGTGTTCTGCGTAAGTGCCAACCCGATGGTGTTGTCCCGTTTTGGGGGTTAGCGGGTTGTACGTTCCAAACTGTTCCAAAGAGAAATTATGAGCCAGAGTAATAAGTGTCCACCAGTGAGCTCGCTGATTCAAATTTGTTGCCATTAAACCCAAACTGACCCTAACAAATGACACCCCAAAAAAAATTTTATACAAATTAACACAAAAGAAAAAACAATTCTGCCGACACACAGACCCATAATTTTCACCTGCAAGTAAAAAAAAAAATTACCCAACACAAAGAACGGTTAAAACATTAAAACGAGACAACAACTACAACCCGTAAAATATTAAAAGTCTTTGCGATATGTCATAGCACATTTTTATCATTTAGTAGACATGAATGTGAATGCTGATTGGTAATGTCCCATTAATATTTCCGTATTACCAGAGTAATCTTTCATTACTCACTGGATATGAGCCCGTATTAGT
>JAMKCH010027668.1:0-18007 GCA_023653785.1 Ophioderma brevispina
CATCATGAATAAATCCAGGTCATTGGCCTATTCAAATGTTGGTTGGCGTCTTCTTGGCATTTGGTAAGACCTGGATTCGAAGATGCTAACCAGCAGCTGTTCGAAGGCTATTGCAGAGATGGAGTTTAAGATTCCAGAGTGGCGATTTTTTTTTTCTGATTTGCCTCTACAACGTACCGGTGCCAGACCTTAGAGTGAATTGCTGTTCTTTCAGTGTTTGGTCTGGCGCCAGATGTCATCTAAATTTCCGCTTTGTAAAGAGAAGGCTACAACCATGAGATGTGGAACAGTGTACAATAACGATGATGACATCAAGATTGGTCTTTGCCCCCACTTTAGATTGGCAGGGGATGAAGTTGATCATGGATTGCATTGATTGGAAAGCAGCTCTTGCATCCAGACATACAAAATCAAAGTTTCTTCCAGGAAGTGTCAACCTGCTTTGTTTCGTAGACCAAACATATCTTCCTCATCTACATCTTTTTATTAGTCCGGTGATGCATTCCCTTTGTTCTTGCTGACTCATATATCTAATGTCACAAATTAATGCAATATGGTCTTGAACAAATAAATGACAACTAATGAATGCTGTGGGTTTGACACATTTCAAATTTACCACTAATTCAGTCACTCATGTTTATTACGACTAAGAGCTTATCACATAGACAACTATGGTTATGTAATTAATTGACCAAAGATAAGATTCGTGGGTCACAAGGAAAGGAGCTGATTTCCAATTCCCTGGCAGGTTTGAATATATTTCCATGTCTAATTTCAGGTTAGGCAATAGCTATCTATATTTTGGATATTAAGATAAATAGTGCTGGAGTTTGTCTTCTTTTGAATTTAGATAAGATCATCGTAATTTGGTGTTCGATTTAAGATCATTTCGTATTTTGTTGACCAAGCTCAGAAGCTCAAAGACGCTTAAATGATTAACTTTGATCAAAGTAGTTAGGACTGTTGATGTTGTGAGCTAACTTAATTCATTCAAAATATTAACGAATTTATCACGATTTGTTCATGTGTGATGACTTTAAGCATCTAAACAAAGACTTGTAATCACTAACAGGGGGGTAGCCATAAAGTAAAACACTTTCCATTTCATGCCTTCATGCCTAATTGTTATTAAACGCCTAGATTATGGGAGAGGGATGCCACACATTTAAAACAGTTTAACCCTTTAACATATGTTATCAGTAGTGCATGTGCACATGATGTTGGAAGAAGGTCTACTTTGATGCGGGGCCATCCTTGGATTTACCATTATGAGAAGGACAAAATTATTTCAAATACTATTATGTTGAAAAGAGATTAGTTGTTCAAATCCGAACAGTAACAGTTTTATTAACCATTGCATACAATATTCACCATATTTAGTTCACATTACAATGCATTTTAAATACGGTTAGGAATATTGGCAGCCATATTGTGTTTGATACTTTTTGGACTACCTATAATATATACAATAAATTTTTATGTATGAAACCATTAAATTCCACTCATAAAATTCCATTTGGACTACACCCTATAGTCCTGTGTTATTTTATGACATTGTTTGCCCAGCTACAGGTGATTTTTGCGGCCATTTGTGGATTCCACACTTACCCCTTCAAAAAAATGGCAACATGTTTTTTTCCATTTTTGTCCCCAAACAGAGACAAAATCAACTTTAAGTTCCGCTTTTAAACACAAAAATTGAACACTGACATAAGGCTCTGTTCTATTCCTTTCTCTCTTTTTTATCCCCCGGCACTTGAAAACAAGAGATATTGCGAGGTGCGAATGTCCTGTATTATGTTGTATGTATGTATGTTTTAGGTTTTCGTTTTTCGCTTCTCCTTCCGAAAAGTTTAATTCCGCTTTAAACCGACTTGGGGTTTAGTGCAATAGGGGTTCCTTCATGTGTGGGATGATGTCAAAGGTCCAATGGACCCAAGGTCAACGTCATCGGATTCATTTTCCAGACTGCCACTTGGTCCAGGGTATGAACGCAAGTTTACTTGCTGTATTTTTTTGGTGTCTGTTTTCACAAAGAACGGTAATTGTGATTGACCTAACACTACAATTTCGAGACAAAATTTGGCATTTTGAATTTGGAAAAAAGAAAAAAAATGTCTGATAGTGTCCGTTTATATTCGCACCTGTAAGTTTTTCTTCTTCTGGGAAACCTTTAGGCCGGGCCATTTGGTTCACACCAATCAAATGTGACGGTTTGCACCTCTTCCATGCAAATCAACTACTTGTATAGTGGCTTCCTGTCTCTCAAGATTTTTGAAAAATATTTGTATGTGTTTGTGTAGCATTAGACACATAGTCACAAAAGAAAAACTGAAGAATCGTCACCTAAAATCCTCAATTCAAGTTTGAGATGAATCGGATTATTTGTTTTGATGTAGTAAATTTTTGTATAGTATAACAGTAAAAAAGGTAAAATTGTAATTTTAAATAAACAATTGTAACTTGTGTAAATAAACCAGGCCAATAAAGGCTGTTAAAATGAAAATAAGCATTAAATCAATAAATTTAGAACAATTGTGAAATTTAAATGTCATCAATTGGAAACTTCCCAACTACTGAGAACATAACAGGCTTTTATAAAAGACAAAAGTACATTAAATGGGTATTAAAATAATAGATAGTAAATTAACATGTATGGAACTAAGGTAAATAGTAAAAATAAAGTAATAATTCCATCATTCTTTTTATAGTGAAATAAAGTTAATAAAAATAAGAATACCGTACAAATACAAGGTATGTAGATATGGGTATAAATGAAATTGATATGTAGCCTGAATGAATTCAACTTGGTCGAAAAAATGGCACGAATTTTGTATTATGCCACAACCCATGAATTCGGCAGCCTCAACAGAATACACTGCATGTAATAAGAATGTTGTTTGGCGGAATACTGAATTCATCCCGAAAAATATTATAAATGTCAAATTCATGAGAAAAATCAATATTGACAGTTAAATTGTGCGCTAAATGGCGTCCGTGGTCTTACCCCGGTTCTTACCGGCATAACTCGTGGTTTTTCCAGTCCGAAGGGGTTTGCGTAAAATGAACAGCTACTTCTTAATTTTGGATTTAATCAATATAAAACAACAAAACATTGCTACTGAAGATTTTCTTCTTTCTATACATGTCAATTATATTTTTTGTATGTACCTCAGAAAGTGATTAGTAGAGTGGACAGCCTTAGAATATTCAAACACGATTTTGTTTGAAAATTGAGTCCTCCCTCATCGGGAATATCTGATTCACCCGTTAGTTATCATTATATTGCATGCAGAGTTCCATAAAGGGCTTTCCGATGATGTTAACTTGGGTAACAAAGGATGGGCCGGTGGGATGACTGTTGTGACCTCATGTACCTGGTGACCTCATGTGAACCTTGTGACCTCATGTCAGTCAAAAATGTTAACTTCCTGTCCCGCAAAGCTTGTGTACACGTTATCTTGAGTTTTCGTAAGGCTATATGAATGTAACTTGTTGGATGGAGTGGGATTAAAGAGTTTTCAACTGACAGACGCTGGCGATTTCGGCGAATACATATCAAATTAGCTAATATCCAAAATCTGCGTAATCACTATATTTTTGAAACCGTTCATTCGATAGGCAAAGTTTTCACTGCATGCAACCCATATGGTGCGCATCTTCTTTGCGCCATTTCAAAATTTGTGATACCCTGAAGCTTAGGTATGCAAATGATCTAATTAATATGCATCAATTGCCCTGTATCGCTTAAACAATACTCGATTGCAAAATTCCTTTACTACATGAAAAACGACAATGCCATACATCTTGTGTGTGAATCATATGGAGGAGAAGGCCTGGGTGTTAGGAGAGGAAGGCTGGTGTTGGGGAGCGAAAGGGTGGGTGTTGGGGAGGGGGAAGTGAAGGTGGGGTGTTTCTTAGGGACTGTTTTGGGGTGTTGTTTGGGGGAAGTTGGGGTGTTGGAGGTGGAGTGCGCGGGATTGGTAGGTGAGGGGTTCAGGGTGGGGTTCATCGGGGAGGGGGAAGGGTAGGTGCGTTGGGGATGGGGCACTGGTAGTAGTTGGGGATGGTGCATTGGGGAGGGGGTGAGGTATCGTCTGTGACCTCAAGGTCACATTTGGTGCCTTCAATTGGGAGGGCCGGGTGCATCAGGCAGGAGCAGGGGAGGGTGGACTCAGGTAGGGGATGGGTTTGATTGACCTCATGTGACCAAGGTGACCTCATGATTTTGGGTGACCCAAGATGTGACCTTGTGACCCATGTGACCTGGTGACCCCATGTGACTTCGGTGACCCCATGTGAAGTGGTGATCCATGTGACCTTGGTGACCATGTGACCTTGGTGACCAATTGACCTTGGTGACCCCAGGTTGATCTTGGTGACACCATGTGACTTCAGTGAACCCCATGTCATGGGGAGGTGGGGTATTTAGGGAGGAAGGGGTGGGGGTGGGGAAGGGTGGCGGGGAGGGGACGTGAAGCATGGAGTGTTTAGGAGGGAAAGGGCTGGGGTTTTGGGAAGGTTAGGGTGTTGGGAGGTGGTGGTGGAGTGCGCGGGAGGGGTTGGGATGCCATTCATTGGGGATGGGGTAAGGTTGCATACAGGCAGGGCGGGGAGGGTGCATAAGTAGGGGGTAGGGTGGGGTGACCTCATGTGACTTTGTACCCCATGTGGACATTGGGGACCCATGTTATTGACCTTTGGACCCCATGTGATCTCAGTGATCCCATCGTGAAACTCGGTGACCTCGTGTTGATCCCATGGGACCTCGGTGACCCCATGTCCACCTTGGATGACCCCATGTCACTCGGTTGAACCAAATCACCTCCATGACCTCATGTTCACCTTTGGCCCCATTCACAAACCACAATGGCAGATGACACTAGCGGTCCCTCCAAAAAACACAATTGTTTTTTAATTGTTGGCACCCAAACATGTGGGATGTCACATATTTCTGGTTTCAGGTTCATTTCTTGTCATACCTTGTAATACCCAACAATGTAATGATTTAGGGCTCAATTATCGTTAATAACGTATTAGTTCGTCAAAATTATTGGTTGATGTACCAATCCAAAAACATAACCAATTGATAAAACCATAGTATCTTCAAAGCTTGGAAAATGAACATATTTAGAGAATCAAGATATTTGGCCTGGTATTCTAAAAAAAGAGTAACTTAGATCTGGGCACTTCTGAGGTCCAAAAATGATCCAAAGTTTTACACCAAAATCAGTTGGATAAAGCTATTTTTTATGAGCGAAATTAGATTTTAAAATAAAAGCTATTAATAGGCCAATGCCATCATTGATGCTATGGTTTTATGTTGCTGGTTTGGATTCCTCCACTTCAAGGAATACTTTTCTTGACACTAGTCTTTGCGCTTTTGACTGATTTGCGCTTGATTTCCCTGTTAAGAAAGTTGTATCTTGGTTTTGGTAGGATTGTTAGTCTTCTTTGTTTGACCTTTGCTTCTTTCTTCGATCAGTTTGAGAACTCTCTGAAATCCAGGGTTTTTGGTGCTGTGGTTTTTGGGAATCCAAGAAAGACTTTGTGTTTTGGTTTTTGTAAGGCCTTCTGTGTTGCCTCCCAGGATGCTCAACGTCAAGATCTGTGTCCTTGAGTCCATGAGCTTCAAATTTCCCACCAATTGCAAATTTTTGTATCTTTCTCTTATAGCGGGATCTTTAAGCTTATCTGTATCAAAGCGTTGGTTTTAAGAGATTAGACTTTTCACTTGGAGTTTCAATGGGACGTTGGGCATAATACTAGTGATGGTCTGAGCCTATGTCTGCACTTGGGAAACTTCTGCAGTTTGTGACACTTTGCTTTTCCATCTGTGGTTATCAGGATGATTGTAGTCTATTTGTTTTTGGTCTTACCATCTGGACAAATTCCCAAGTCCATTTGCCGTTGATCCTTCGATTGCTTGTAGCAGGTATTGCGTTATTTGGAGTTAGTGAAGGAGTGAGTAGTGAGATTAAATTTCACCAGGGTTGAGTGATGCGCTAGTGCTAATAGTAGTTGTAGTCATAGTTTTTTGGTAGTGTAAGATGCTGATGGATTACTGTTATCCTGGTCCTATCCTTGCCTTGCTTCTCGCTTCTGCTTACTTCTTGTCTGCTTAATTGACATGCTCTATAAACTCCCTCAACCTCAACCCAAAACTACAGCCGCTGGCTAGCCATCCAGGTGAAAGTGAGAAGCCGCAGCGACTGTAGTGGTAAGCCTTTCTCTACAGTAAATAGCCTCTCCTTACCCAAGGACTCCTGCATGGCCTCCTCGTGGCCACTCACGGTAACTGGGCATCTTGCGACCCCAGGGAAACATGTAGGGGATCTGAGAGCAACAAGCGGCCATAGAGGTTTTGCAGTATCATGACCCCCACCGGAGTGTGGACATGCTCTGTTGCTCACCAACCTGGTCCCAGTTAGGGTTAAATAGGCGGAGGCAGATCACTAACATCAGGCATCATGGCGAGATGACCGTTATGGATAAAGGGCGTGATTGAACAGTAATCCTCTTTTCGACCAGTGATCAACAAAAAAAGGTAGTCTTGAGACCGTGTGCCTAAAGCTTAGGTGGAGACAGAGTTCTTTAGCATAAGGGCACTAATGATGTTTTTCAACGGAATGGCATTTCTAGCGGCCACCTGGACCCACAAACCCTTGCAGGGAGAGAATCAAGGTCATTCGCACTGCACAAAAGTAAAAGACCACAGAAACTGCATGATGATTCAAACTCACAGCACCAGGGTTAGAGACCCTGATGAAATCTCGTTGAGTGAACCTCAGAGCCTGCCTAGGCAATGTTTGATGATCGTCGTCATCTCCAAATCCAATTGTAAGTTATGATGCTGCACCCACCGGGGTTCAACACTATTGCGATCACCAATTAGAAGAGTGTGCCGCCGATAACTCTAAGGGGAAGTCAACACTCTTCAATGCCATGGAATGTCAGAACATTAGCCTCCACCAAGACCTCAGCAATCCTTCAACACTAACAACTATACTGGAAGTAGCGGACTTGCAGAACTCCATTGGACAGAACCAAGGCGAATTGTAAACTTAGATTAGAAGGATATAAAATTTTGTATTCAGGAACCGATCGAATATATCGAGCGGGCGTTGCAATTGTGCATCACCCAAAATGGCACAAAGAGCACTTCTGGGATACAACCCCATCTGAAAGAATGATAATCAGCTAGATTTCAAACCCCAACAGGAGCCCATATCATTCAAATAGATCACCCCACTCAGGTGACACCGATGAGATGTTTACGATGACTTCATAGACCAACTTCAAGAGGTAATCGACAACACACCAAGAAATGACTTATAATCATTATGGGAGACTTCAATGCCAGTAGTGACTGGGAACCATGGAATGGAGTGATGGGGAAATTTGGTTATGATAGCACAAATACCAGAGGCAAGCGGTTGCTGCATTTCTGCTCAGCAAATAACCTCCAAATAACCAACACCTGCTACAAGCAATCAAAGGATTTCTCTTTGTATCATAGCAATTTTCACTGTTTTTTGGCATGTGATTGGTCATTTCTGGCATATAAATGGTCATAAAATAAAAACGAAACATCCTAACAGGCTGAAAATTTCAGTACTATCTCTCCTGATAATAATCTAGTTCCTATAAAAATTAAAAGCAAGTGCTACAAATACCATTCACAAAATCAAAGATGAAAATTTAACACACTGCATTTTTTAGCTTATCAAAGATTAGTATGTACAACTCCATGTAACTACTTTAATGTAGGAACAAAAACACCAAATACTAAGCTGAAAAGGTTTGGTTATGTCATTCACTGGCTACTTATTCAAGACACACTATGTACTATATACCATCATGATTTCTATTTTTCCTGTGGGCCGATCAAAATGGCTTCAATCATACGGAAGATATTATAAACGTTTTACTTTGTTATCAATAATATAGTGTCATTTTTCTGACTGAAAGACATTAATTATGTTGAAGCGTAAATTATATTAGCCTGGCATTTCGCTTTAAATTTACTTATCTAGTGGGACAAATTTAACAGTTTACAACCGGTCCGATCAAAATCGGACCATTCTATGAATTTTACCCCAGGATGACCTTGAACTGTTATGTGCCTATTGTACTAAAACTAATGTTTAGATAGGGCAAAGGTTTTTTGTCTCGCCTGAACTTTGTTCGGCAGAGACTTAGTAATCACTTTTCTGTCTGTCTGTCTGTCTGTCTGTCCGTCCGTCCGTCCGTCTGTCCGTCATGCTGTCTGTCTGTCTGTCATGCTGTCTGTCTGCCTGACGTCCGTGTTCACGGGCTTGTGTACGATTTATCTGGAGTTCCGTAAGGGCTATGATGATGTAACTTGGTGGAAAGAAGCGGGTCAAAAAAAAAAAAAAAAAAAATAGCACAAATACCAGAGGCAAGCGGTTGCTGCATTTCTGCTCAGCAAATAACCTCCAAATAACCAACACCTGCTACAAGCAATCAAAGGATTTCTCTTTGTATCATAGCAATTTTCACTGTTTTTTGGCATGTGATTGGTCATTTCTGGCATATAAATGGTCATAAAATAAAAACGAAACATCCTAACAGGCTGAAAATTTCAGTACTATCTCTCCTGATAATAATCTAGTTCCTATAAAAATTAAAAGTAAGTGCTACAAATACCATTCACAAAATCAAAGACAAAAATTTAACATACTGCATTTTTTAGCTTATCAAAGATTAGTATGTACAACTCCATGTAACTACTTTAATGTAGGAACAAAAACACCAAATACTAAAAAAATGGAAGTATTTGAGGAAATTGTTCATACCGTCTCCCGCAAAAAGACAAAAATCAATGAAGTCTCAAAATCTACACTAAATAGCTCATTGTGGTTTACACCAGTACAGAATAATCAACGATCAATAACATTTTAGGCCAGTCAAAATAGAATGAAATTGAATGCTGCCTTAACCCAACACTAATTGCAACAGAATCAATTCCAACAGAATTGTATTGAGAATACCTTTAAAACAACATATCAAAAGCCTACTAAAATCAAAGGAGTGGAACATGATATTTTTAAGGGGTAAGGTGTATACAGGGGTCAAAATATGAAAAGTAATCAAAATGGCGTCCACAAGTATGCCAAAATGTTCGTTAAATTTCCGGATAAAAAAGGTATAGTTTGCCCTATCTGCAGGTTGTAGTTCAATAGTTAAAATAGGTTCAAGGTCACAATGGGGGTAAATTTTCGAATATATCCGTTCGTTATAAAAATGGTGTCAAATTGTTCGTCTAATGGTACAGAACCCGAAATATACTGGTTGCACCATCTATAATATTTGTTGCATAATTGGAACGCAAAATGTGACTGGGGACTACAGGGTCTATGGGAGGTCACTAGTCATAGCTCTGTAATTCTTATGTAGAAAGTTCAAACAAAGAATCTATTTAAAGTGTACTAACAGGCTAATTTTTAATTTAAGTATGTTTTAAAAGATGTCTTTGCGTCCCTGAAACAAACTAATATCTTGCTTCAATATAGATTGGTCTTATTAACAGAATTACTTAATAAATGTTGCCCATGGAGGTCGCCATGTTTGGCATTGGTGACGTTGCTCGGCATTGATGATGTTGTATGACTTGAGAAGTCAATAGATAAAAACAGGTGTCTAAGGAATGTCTATGGTACTCCTGGTCAGAAAATCGGATAATATAGTGTGTCCAGTAGAAAAGCAGTAACGATCGATTAAAATCTGGGGCGGATTCTTGAAAAGAACATAGCTGAAAAGGTTTGGTTATGTCATTCACTGGCTACTTATTCAAGACACACTATGTACTATATACCATCATGATTTCTATTTTTCCCGTGGGCCGATCAAAATGGCTTCAATCATACGGAAGATATTATAAACGTTTCACTTTGTTATCAATAATATAGTGTCATTTTTCTGACTGAAAGACATTAATTTGAAACAAAAATGCATTTATAATATGTTAAAGCGTAAATTATATTAGCCTGGCATTTCGCTTTAAATTTACTATCTAGGGGACAAATTAACAGTTTACACCGGGTCCGATCAAAATCGGACCATTCTATGAATTACCCAGGATGATCTTGAACGTTATGTTGCCTACTAATGTTTAGATAGGGCAAAGGTTTTTTTTAAAAACCTTAGGAATATCCCAAAAATTGGTACTCATTTAAATCATTCGAACAATCTAATTTTTGTACCCGGTACAAACGTTTCCCCCTTTTTCTACATGTTCCACTAGGTTGATTTTGGTAGCTTTTTAATATCATTATTTTTGGATATTTCACAGTATATTAACCCAAAATTGTTTCTTGTTGCAATATTTGTGTTGGAGCAAATCATGAAATTACTGACATTTTGTTTGGCGGTGAAAAACTGTACAGCTCAGGTGACACAAATTATCTTATTAATCTGGAATTCACACGGAAGGAAAAAGCTTTTTTGATCTCAATTGGGAATTCTGATACGCACGTATCGAAATTACAGATCAGATAAAAAGTATGTCTGCCTTATCTTAAATCACATATTTTCAAGACCAACCACTTTTAGGTTATGGTTAGCACATCTTTGTCATTAACAAAAAATACCAAATTACGAATTATGACAGATATTTTGTGTCGCCTCCCTAAGGCGGAAGACACATAGGGATTCACTTTGTCCACTGTTTGATGGCTGTTGTTGATGTCTGTGTTGATCTCTGTGCCTGTTGTGAACACGGGTTAACATTTGCCTGTAATTATCCCATACTTTGATGGATCTAAACCAACTGGGTCACAGGTGACAACATGGCATCCCCCCACGTGTTGATGAGGTCAAAGGTCAACAGGTCATGTTAGTCAATTGTAAAATATGCTGAAATGTAAATCGACCTCATTTGGAAAAAGTTGAAGTTCAATTGGAACCAAACTCTGAATCATGGTGCAACTGGAAATCCCGCAAGTTGTTGATGAGGTCAAAGGTCCAGGTCATGTTAGGAGCCATACTCATTCACTAACCGCGACTGCAGGCGACACAAGCGGTCCGGACCGATGTATTTTTTTAAAATGTTTTGTGTTAGCAAATCGCTGCTTATCTTAAAGGTGATCCTCATTGCTCGGACCGCGGCATATTTAGCTATATACCAATGGAAAGCTTATGACTTCAGGATGCCAAAATATCTTTTCCAAAAAAATTAATCGTATAATTAGCTCTATAAGCAAAAAACTAACCCTATATTCGTTGCGATTTTACGCCCCACCCCCCCCCCAAAATACGCTTAAGCTTTCCTTCTGACCTTGGTCAATTCGTGTGACTTAGGCATTGCACAAGTCTTGTTGGGCAATGCACTTCCAATGTACAGGAACCCCAATCTCTCCTCTTCTCCTGTTTTGTAATTTATGCCATAATCGATAATGTTGGTTGACAAAGTTCCTTGATCTCTGTAGATTGGTATTATAATTCCCGTTTCATAAGTGTGCAAGAAATTAAAAAATCGCTTGAATCTCAGCGCTTACGATGAATCGTGAGTAGCGAGCATAGCTCAGAGGCTCAGTGTTTACACGAAGTGTGAGATTTTGACCACCACTCATGCCTCTGGAGCATGAAAAATAATGCTGCCCTTTGAGGTTAGTGAGGGAGACCTGCCCCTGAAGCATCGGGTGGTGGTCCAAAAACTACCGCATGCATAAAGACACGGCTCTTCCATTAATTTACGTTAAACCCTCTTATGCTAACCGAATGGAATTGCATAAGGGGTATAGGCGCTATCAGGGGAGTAACGTGAAAATATCTTAATCTACTTTTCTCAGACGGGAAACCACTCAATTATGGTTATTGAACCTTTTCTCCCCCTGGCGTTGAACATCAGAGGTGTGATTTGCTATCAAAAAAGGCAATTCGGCGGCGGCGTCCACACAATCTTGTGAACGCGATAAAGAGACCCATAAGGGTTATTGGTGATGTAACTTGGTGGGTGGGAATCGCGACTGCCATGCCCTTCATCGATTAGATTATGGGGCGTGGCAAAAATATGCTAATTAGGTGCCTATTTTGCATAATTAATGAGATATAATTTTGGGGGATTTACCCAAAACCTTTGAACAAACTAATCTGAGATCCATAAGTCCCGATTTTTGTAAACTTGGTGGAGGGTGGGAATCATGAACCTCTCGCTCTGATTCGGCTTGTGGCGCAGTATAGCTACTTAAATGCGATTTGCTATTTGGGGCTAAATTTTTGGGGTATTTTCACCCAAAAACTTGTGAACAAACTATCTGAAGATCCATCAGTCCGATTTTTGGATGAACTTGATGAGGGGTGGGGAATCAATGTCTCTCGCGCTGATTTAGGTTTAAGGTGGTTTCCCGGTTTAAGGGTGTTGTCCGGGTTTAGGGGGCTTTTCCCGACAAATTTAAGGGTGTTGTCCAGCTTTAAGGGGGTTGTTGGGTTAAGGGGGATTGTTGGGGTTTAAGGTGGGTTGTCCTGGGTTTAAAGGGGGTTGTCCGGTTTAAAGGGGGTTGTCCGGGTTTAATGGGGTGGGTGTGGGGGGCTGGCTTAAGGGTGCTTGTTGTGTGTTTAAGGTTGGGTTGCACGAGTTTACGGGGGGTTGTCCAGGTTAAGGGGGGTTGTGTCGTGTTTTAAGGGGGGTTGTCGGGTTAAAGGGGGGTTGTCAGCTTTAAGGGGGGTTGTGTGGGGGGTTTAAGGGGGATTGTTGGGGTTTAAGGTGGGTTGTTGGTGTAGGTGGTTTGTCCTGGGTTTTTACAAGGTGTTGTCCGGGTTTAAGGGGGATTGTCTGGACTTAAGGGGGATTGTTGTGGGTTTAAGGTGGGTTGTCCGGGTTTAAAGGGTTGTCTGGGTTTTAAGGGGGGGGGGTTGTCTGGGCTAAGGGGGCTTGTTGTGGTTAAGGTGGGTTGCACGAGTATAAGGGGGGTGGTCCAGGTTAAGGGGGGTTGTCCGGTTGTAAAAGGGGGTTGGTCCAGCTTTAAGGGGGGTTGTTGGTTAGTGGTGCTTGTTTGGGGGTTTAAGGTGGTTGCGTGGTTTAAGGGTTTTCCGGGTGAGGGTTTGTGCTGGACTTAAGGGGGATTGTTTGGGATTTAAGGTGGTTGCACTAGTTTTTAAGGGGGGTTGTCCAGGTTTAAGGTGGTTGTTGGGGTTTAAGGGGAGTTTTAAAGGAGTCTTTAAGGGGTTTTGGGTTTAAGGGGTTTTGTGCACATATACGCGTAGGCATTCTGGCAGACGTTCCCACACATGCACGCGCATGCGCGTATGCATGCGCCGACATTGCACATGCTTTGTCCTTTTTAGGGGGGGTTTTGTCTGGGCTTAAGGGGATTTGGGGGGTTAAGTGGTTGTCCGGTTTAAAGGGGGTTGTCCGGGTTTAAGGGGGGTTGTCGTGCTAAGGGGGCTTGTTGTCGTTTTAAGGTGGTTGCAAAACGAGGATTTAAGGGGTTCCCGGTTTAAGGTGTGGTGTTTGTTGGTGGTTAAGGGACTTTTTGGGTTTGACAGGGGGGTATTTGCAGCTGATTATTTTAAAATTTGTACCGCGCCCGCCAGGGGATTTAGCGGTTCTCGAACCGCGACGTGTATTTTTTTATACTCCTGTTGGTTTTTGCTATTGGGTTTCCGGTAAAGTCTTGTCTTGTCGAGCGTACCATGGCGGTAATTACGTTATTTCAACAGCGACAATTTTTTACACCATACAAATTTCAAATACTGTGAATCAAGAATTCAGTATGTATAAAATGCCGACTGAACCGCCTTCTCTGTGGGAAGAGGCATCAAATCTACCAAATACTTCAAAATATAGTTTTATCTGTATCTTATTGCTCATAATTCGCTTTAGTTGAGTGCAAACTTTAGAGAAAACAAGGGTAAGTCTTCGAAAGCGCAGAGCGAGCGATACCAGTGATGGGATTTTGTTTCTTGCAAAGACGATTACACAATGGGTGACGTCACCACCTCACAGCGCCAAGTCAAGAATGTTGACTTTCGCTGAAGTGTGTTGCTTTAAAGACTATTTTCATTTGGATCTTGTAACCAATCGTGAGTAATGCATAACATGACACTGTTAACTTAAATCGGAATAAAATACGCTTCCATTGGTATATAGCTTAATATATGCCTTTCCCAATCAATGGCGATCACCTTTAAGAGCACTCATATATCATGTCCCCGCCCGTCACCACGATTGAGTAGCGATTGAAGCCCCCCTGTAAAATGGAGACTACAGATAGGTTTTCTGGTTTTGAAAACCTCATGAAATTTGTTTAGTCCTATAAATCTAATTATTTTTAGATTAAGAAAAGTAAGAATCAACCAATAAATCAATAATAAAAGATGTCGGTATGTAGAGTTACTGAACTTGTGTTAGGTTTAAAAAATCAAGTGCATCACGGTTGTATGGCAACATGGTCATGGTTTACAAAAATAGGTATGGCAACCCCCCTAGAAGGTTGTTTGTGTGGCTTCTACACCATGAAATTCAGTGAAATGGCTTTTTTGTACTGCGTGAATATGCAGATTTTAAGTTCCCTACCAGAAATCAATTTGTACCTAAATTCTGTCCCACAATGCCCCGACGACATACGAATAGATATGCGTCATTCCTTGCATGCTCGTGGCTGAATATCAAGTTTTTCTATACTTTTTTCGTCACCTAATGGCCCAAAATCATTTGGCTTTTGTTTATCCACACATGAAAGTAATTCCGTTTTACATGCGGGCCTCTTGCCAAAAGTGTGCACCGTGCGTACACTACGCACTGCGTCTGCTGCGGTAGTGTTGTTTGCAGCTGCGCTCTTAAAAATGGGCTGAAAACATCAAATTGACTTCATTTGAGAAGTAAAAGTCCAATAGCTACAGAACTTGGACCATAGATGCCTCTTAATAAACTTCATATGATAATGAGGTCAAGCTCACATAACAAGAAAGCATTTGAGGTCATGTCATAAATAAGCTGAAAACATTAAATTGGCTTCATTCAGATCCAATTGGCTACAGACCATTGGGTCATAATGTCTCCTTGGCAAGGGCGTCCCCAGACCATTTTTAATGGGTGGGGGGTGGTTGAGTTTTTGTGTTGCCGACAATATCATGGGCCGGATTCAAGAATTATCAAATTTTCCGGCTCGCTGCAGCTCGCCAGGTAGACCCAAATTTTTTTTTCACTCGGTTTCGAACCATTCTGAAGAGTGGGAAGGGGGGGGGGGTTGGAGTTTAGACCATCCGACAGCCATTCCTTTTCAAAAACAAACAACTACAACAACAGATGGTGCATATGGTGACCGCCGTAAGATGCCCATCATCAGTTCAAACCACAATTATACCCATTCGCCGAACCACGGCACACTATTTGGCCGTGCAGATTTTGTGTGTGTGGGGTGGGTGTCACACCCCCCACACCCCCCCTCTGGGGTCGGCCATGCTCCTTGGAACCTTAATATGATGAGGTCAAGTGTCACATACTCAAGAGAAAAGCGAAAGCAGGTGACACTTGTAGTTCGAGAACTTGTCTTCTACCTGTTAGTACTTCAAAACATTCTTGGTAGGTGTTCTACAACCATTCAAGTACAAATATAGAGAAATTTATATCCTCAGAAAATCTCATGTCCCTGAGTGGGCAAGTTTGTGCCAATTTGTAGGGATACATGTCAATTTAAAGCAATTTTTTTTTTTCAATTTATTGCAGTTGTGCAGTGATTGAACCATGAAGCAGCAAGAAGTTTGAAACATGTTACCACAGATTCTCAGACTGATGCCACTTGAACCAGGCCAGGTTTTATTTACTCTATGCCGAACACATTGCATTACCGCAATGCATCATTCAAGTAGAACATCAGTTATACATAATGAGCATACATGTATGAGTGCACAGCATTATCATACATCTTCTGTGCTGGATTATCCACGAGGTCAGAATGCTGTATCTGGGATAAGAAAGCAAAGAAGAGGTCCACCATCGTCAGTTGATGGAGACAGCACAGGAGACATATTTAATAGAGATAATGTTTGTGGTACTGCTGGTACCTATATCGTGGGTAGAAAGAGTAACATAGATTTCATGAAAGAAATGGGTGCATATATGCCAAAGGACATGCATGGGAAATCAAGCAATTCACAGGATTCATTAAAATTCCAGGGGAATAAACATCATTTTGAGAGAACATTAGTAAAGGAGTTTGTTGTGAAAAATGACCATGACCCATTTGCTACAGCAAATCACATCGAAAGCATCCAAGAGATGAGAAATAAGTGTCCAGATAAAAGAGCTGAGTCTACACATGAAATAAATGGCAGCAGAATAGGATGTGATGATGATGACATCTCAATGAGGAACTCTTCAAAGGAGGTCAGAGAACCAAAGGCTTCAGACGCATTTGTCTCTTCAGAAACTAACTCATTTGTTGCTGACAAATCTGCTCAGATCAGAGCAAGAAAGGAAACAAATCACTGGAAGAAAAATGCATTAAAAAAAGGCAGTACAACAAGAACTGCAGAATGGTGGAAAAAAAGACAAGAAGAGAAAGGTAAGGTGTATAGATTTGCAAGTGTGTGCAAAATAGCAGACATAATTAGGCATGTGTTTTGGTTAACTAAGGCCAAGTAAAAAAATAAACCAGTTGATCGTCCCCGCCCCCGCTCCAATTTTGCACGCCGCACCAATTTTTTTTTTTTTTTTTTTTAAACACAATTTTAAAAAAAGGGAAAAAAAACTAAAAAAGAAAACAAAACAAAGTCAGCAAAAAATATAAGATCACTATTGAACTCTCATACCTATTTTAAAGGTGCAACGAGAGATTTCAAATAACAGTTGGCCCGAAAAAATGTGAAAATTCTGATTTTGGCACTGGTGTAAAGCTTTGTATCAATAATATCCCCTTCTGTAAGGATTAAGCTGAGAACTGTTTCTTTGGTACAAAAATTGTGGAATTTCTAATTTCGTATAGGAGCAAATACAAAATTCAGCCTATGTTTTCTATTGAAATATGTGGTGTGATCAAGCAAAATGAGTCTGAAGTCGGTCAGATTCAATTTTTGGTTTTTAATATAACTGTATGCACCATTTAAAAAGCTACATTTTGGTGAAATCCCCATTGAAATTGACCAATTAATTCCAAAGATATAATCAGTTGAAGGGTGGCAAAATCAATATGAAACAAAAGACATTTTCCCATTTGTTTGGCTATATCTCAAAATCAATATTTGCGACTTCCGACTCATTTTGCTTGATCACATCACATATAAGCATATAGAAATCACCTTTTGTTTTCATTTTAAGTTATTTCTGTAACCAAATAAAAGGTAAGGAATCTATTTAACGTCTAATCTATATAAAATCACTACATATCACAGAAAATATGGATGACTTGAAATCTCTCGTTGCACCTTTAAACTCTATCTTTCATTTTGTTGAGCAATTTCTTCAACTTTCTTGCACATAGACTTACTATTTCCACAATGCAATCCCTAGAAAATTCTCATTGCGGGTACCGTGTTGCCGTTTATCCTATGACGTTTTGCAGCTAGACTCAGTCTCCAGTGCGAATTGAAGTGGATATGATATGTGCACTGCTGTGGAGTGGCATTGTGTTAGGTTTATTGATCTCAGGTAAAAGGCACAATAGATAATAGGAAATGGTCCTGAATTTTGTTTAGTCAATGCTAATCTGCATTTGATGTGAGAACGTTCTCAAATACACCTTCAAATCATGAATTATCAACAGATTTATGGAATTGAAAGTCTGACTTGTTTCATGCCGACCATTTTCACTGATACAAGCATCAAACTTTTCCTATGTGTGTTTCTAAATGAATGTGTCAAAAGCAGAAACATGGTGCCTGATGAAGATACTGTTGTTTTTATTAACATGGCACCCTATTATCTTTTTAGGGGCGCCTACGGGCGCACCTATTAGCTTGGCTTTGGAAACTGTTACGGCGGTCCGGTAAGTACAAGGGATGCGGCCCGTAGCGATTGCGTGCCTTACTTTTCCGTGTTTGCGAG
>JAMKCH010027669.1:0-19549 GCA_023653785.1 Ophioderma brevispina
ATTAGCATGGGTCCCTAGGAGCCCCCCCCCCTTATGCACTAACGGAAGAGCCCATGACAAAAATGAAAAATCTTATTAGAGTTACTGCGATTCTGATTTTCATAATGCATACACCTAGTGACATAAACAAAATAAATCATTAATTAACAAAATCTTGCAAAGTATAGTAGGCCATTGGAGCCATAATATTTTATATACATAATGTAGCGGTTTACTGTAGGAACCTATGGTAAATTAACCCTAAAAATATAAAATGGCATGAGACATTTATGTTTGTGCTTTATATGGTAAATATAGTTCATCCTTTTCCAATTAAAGCAATCAGCACAAGTCTAGGCGAAGCAATGCCGTAGAAAATGCAGAAACAAATAAGTGTCTTTTTCGCACATTTTGACGCGAAATTAAAATCAATGTTTTGCCCCTAATTTTCTTACTGAGCAACTTTCTTCAGTTTTTATTTCTTTATTGTTGATGTCTTTGAAGCCTTCTAACATGTGGTGGATTTCATCAAAAAAATCCTTTAGGAAAGTGGTTTTATTAGGGGGGGTCCCTAGGAACCCCCCCGTTATGCACTAACGGAAGTGCAAACCCCTTATGCAGTTAAGTGTTAAAATATATCTTACGTACTTCTTTAAACATCACCTCATCATTTCCACCAACTTGATTTGACCAAACACTGGACAATAGGTTGGTTTTGTCCATGTTACCGAAGTTGCACATATGAGGTTTTGCATTTGACTTTTCAATTACATAATGAGGTTTTTCCTGCCCAGCGACGACTTATGCAGTACAGTCACAACTTCAAGAATAATATACAGCGTCTCCCAAAAATAGTCGATAGCAAACAAGAACAGTGTATCCCTTAAATCCCTAAATGTCATTTTTTTTCTCTTTTTTTCCAACTTTTCAAAAAAATCACGGAGCGGACCCTTTGCCTTGTGTTTAGGGTGAAATTGCTCCTAGATATAACAAGGAAAATTGCGCCACCTCCCTTTTTCCGGTGATCGTCAAGATGGTAGTCATTTTCCCTCTAGGGACGTAAGGAGTATAGCAATCAAGAAAAGCAGTTAGCAACCAGAAAGAGTAGCAGAGCGACCAAGAATAGCAGATAGCAACCATCAATAGCAGACAGTAACCAAGAGTAGGTAGCGACCAAGAATAGCGGAGAGCAACAAGCAATAGCAGACAGTAAGCAAGAGTAGATAGCGACCAAGAATAGCAGATAGCAACCACCAATAGCAGACAGTAACCAAGAGTAGGTAGCGACCAAGAATAGCAGAGAGCAACCAGCAATAGCAGACAGTAAGCAAGAGTAGATAGCGACCAAGAATAGCAGATAGCAACCACCAATACCAGACAGTAAGCAAGAGTAGATAGCGACCAAGAATAGTAGATAACAACCACCAATAGCAGACAGTAACCAAGAGTAGATAGCGACCAAGAATAGCAGACACTCACATGAAAGACCAATTTGGACAAGGTGTATTTTTTTTAATCGCGGGCGTGTTGGAGGAAAAAAATCTATTGAAAATAAAAAGGTCGACAAAGGTCTTTGTAAGGAATGGAGGTTAATGGTTATTGACTAGTATAATTGTCGGTACGAATGAGAAGAGTAATAATCTTAAATTTTATAACCAGTATAAATCTGGACCTTTGCCCTTTTTCTTTTATTAATTTAATTTCATCTAATTTCATCTAATTAGCAAGAAAGTATGGGCGTGCCAAGGTATTATCCGTGCACAAACAGACCAATAGAATTTTGTTGCCACTGGTAAACGTGAGAAATTGTAACCGACATATGCAGTACAGTCACAACTTCAAGAATAATATACAGCGTCTCCCAAAAATAGTCGATAGCAAACAAGAATAGTGTATCCCTTAAATCCCTAAATGTCATTTTTTCCCCACTTTTCAAAAAATCACGGAGCGGACCCTTTGCCTTGTGTTTAGGGTGAAATTGAAATAGATATAACAAGAAAAATTGCGCCACCTCCCTTTTTTCCGGTGATCGTCAAGTTGGTAGTCATTTTCCCTCAGGGACGTAATGAATATAGCAATCAAGAAAAGCAGCTAGCAACCAGAAAGAGTAGCAGAGCGACCAAGAAAAGCAGATAGCAACCAGCAATAGCAGACAGTAACCAATAGTAGATAGCGACCAAGAATAGCACATAGCAACCACCAATAACAGACAGTAACCAAGAGTAGATAGCGACCTAGTATAGCAGATAACAACCAGCAATAGCAGACAGTAACTAAGAGTAGATAGCGACCAAGAATAGCGGATAGCAACCAGCAATAGCAGAGAGTAACCAAGAATAGATAGCGACCAAGAATAGCACATAGCAACCACCAATAACAGACAGTAACCAAGAGTAGATAGCTACCAAGTATAGCAGATACAACCACCAAAAGCAGACAGTAACCACGAGTAGATAGCGACCAAGAATAGCAGATAGCAACCAGTAATAGCAGACAGTAACTAAGTTAAGGATAATTAACGTAGCTGAGTGCATTATGCTAGATAATTGCGTATAAGCGTGAGTTTGTGCAGTTCACAAAATCACGCTTACACGCAATTATCTAATATAATGCACGCAGCTTAGTTAAATATCCGTCATACACTTAGCGTGCATCAGTTGAAATAAATTAATAATATGAATATGTGTTAAAATTAAGAAAAATTCACCCTAGAAAAATAAATAACTTCACGAATTTAAACACCGGTCATCAATTGGCCTTCTTACTCAATCATCTGTATCGATCAATTCGCATTTGTAAGGATTATTGTTTGTTGATGTGTAGGTTCCATCCCTATACATCCCCATTTTAAAAGCCATGGTGTTTAACAGGTAATGAGGTCATTTGAGCTTACATGCAGTATTCTTGCGGAGTGCATACACAAGAGGTGGACTACTGACCAACAACAAATATTGCCAGTCAGCTCTCCAGTTAGTAAAAAGGTCGGGGATAGTATTTGAAGTTGGATTCTCCAATTAAAGGTATGTGGTCCGATCTTTAGGCCTAGTACTAGTGTGGTCTTTATTACATGGATCCATGGGTTCACACTCTCACCCATGGAAGACATTGTATTGTACACACATGTTCACACGGCCTATAAAATTGGGTAGTTTAAAATCATTTCGTATATTGTGCAACCACCAAATGAATTCGGCAGCCTCAATGGAATAAACTGCATGTTGAAGGATGTGGTGGCAGAATACTAAATTCATCCCGTTTATTGTAAATATGATAATGTATCACAAACAACACCACTCCCCATTATTGAGGGTTATTGACAAAGCTATTATGGCGTGCATGAGTGACTCCCTCTCAATTAAAAGGCCGGATCATGTACAAGCTATTGTTCCCCGTAATTAGTCTTTGTTGTTTCGAGTAGCGCAACTCCTGTCAATGGAAAGTAAACAGCAAAATGTTTGTGATGACCAACTGTTTTTTTTTGGATGGGTGCGGGTCCCCTCTACGGTGGCCACAGTAGGTATATAGTTGATGCCATGTATGCGGCCAAATCCTCAACTTCGTTACCTATTTTTTTGTCATAAATTATTTTTAAATTATTTTTTTTTCGGGGAAATTCGTAGTATTTAACTGAATGCTTTGTTTCAACCTTAAAATTTAGTTTTAGGTGGAAAACTCGTTTTTTGATTGAAAACTTAATTTATCGAGAAAAGCTTATAAATATTGACTGAACAAGTTTTTCATTTCCATAAAACCTATGTTCCTCAAGTTTTATAATCTGAGTTTGTCAGCATTTTGAACTGAGCTGGGGAATGACAAGGTACTAAATGACATTTTGGAGTTAGTGCGAGTTTTTTGTGTCGTCTTGCAATAATTGCAAAAATGCCTAAGGGATTATTCTTGCTAATGTCTGTGTATCTGTGGTGTGTTTGTGTGGTGGTGTGTGGTCTGTTGGTTCAAATGTTAACCCTTAATATATTGCACATGCTTGGTATAGTTCCTTAAGGGCTACGTGCGTAACTCTGTGGAAAGGAGGGGGTGGGGTGACATGTTGGTGACCTCATGTGACCTAGGTGACCTTTGGCCGGTCAAAATGGTAAAAAAACCCTTAATATCCTGCATGCTGTACTGAGTTTTCCATAAGGGCTATGAAATGATGTCAATTGGATGGAAAGGAGTGGGTGGGGGGGGGGTACATGTGGGTAACCTCATGTGACCTTCGTGACCTCATGTGACCCTCTGCCCCATTCACAAACCGCGACGGCAGACGACACTCGCGGTCCGGGACCGCGATGTCTTTTTATATATTTGCTAGTAAACTTTTAAGTAAACTTGTTTAACTGAGGTTTTTACTTGAAAACTGAAGTTTATTGACATATTTTTGAGAAACATGGTTTCAACAGTCAATCATTTACTCATCGTTACACTCAGTTTTTATCACTGATCTAACTTTTTCGAGAAACAAATATCGCTAATAAACTAAAAGTTTTTTCAAATCTACTAACCATTTGTTTTGTAAGAATGCTTATGTTTGTACCACCGTGAGTGCCTGCCAGTTGAGGCAAAGGGATTGTTCATACACCGGCATTTACACCATGTGGTCAATTGTCAGATGGGCCAACACCAAATCAACAATAAAAAAATGTTATATTTGCGGTCTGTAAATTAGGGGTAATCATTCTTTTCAAAAAACGCAATATTGTGTTAAAAGCGATTAAAATGCTGAGCGCTGCACTTGCATCTACGCTTTGGAATCTGTTTTATTTTAAACATTTTATAAATTTAACACAAATGCGCTATTTAACAATCTGCATTTTTTTTATGATGGTGCAAAACTTTATTTTCCCATTTAGTGTTTACAGTAACAGTTTTTTCAAGATCCACATCCAACATTGAAGGGTAAATTGGTTTTGAATGTTACCATAGTTGTTATTAAGATGATTGTGAACACACCCCACTACTTGATGGTGGAAAAGAAGGGATCCTACAGAGAGCACGGTCCAAGGCAACTTCCACGCATTAATGGGGTTATCGGCATTGCTCCAGGGGTGCTCCGGACCAGTGACGCCGACGGATTTGCGCCAAGATATCAATTAACCTCCCTTTTGATGCTCTGCAAGTCCTGGTTCGATGTTACATGAGCAGGAAGGACTTTCCATAAGCCTGCAGAGATTTGAGAAATAAACTTTTGTGCGGGGCCAAGTTGGACCAATATTTTCACAACAAGGTCATGAGCCCTGACTGAGCGCCAGGTCAGAGGTTCCACGTGAGATCATCACTGGCTAAGGAGATCTGGTGCTTGGTCCATAAAACAATGCGATGAAACACATTGTTTCATAGCAGTCGCTCCATTACCTTGGATATTATAAATAGCAAGGAGATCGGTCGATAGGGAATGCTAGGTCATCCTCCTTCTTATAACATGGATGACTTCAGCTACTTTCCACATTACTAACATTTAACCTTTATCAAGCAAAGTTGGAATAGACGTGCCAGTTGAACGCCAGGTTCTGGGGCCGCATTTCTCAAAACGATGGCTGAGATGCCTTTTGCCCGGACGCTTGTTGGCATCTATTTCAACGGATGTTTCTTTCCTTTCTTGCCACAGCTTGAAGTAGTCCTATGCGGAATGCTGAGACAGGCTTGTCAATTTCAGCAGCTGAAATGGTAATTTCTCACTAAGAAAGTGGCAAAACAATCAATCTTTCATTCGCCTCTATAGAGACGTATGAGGAGTTGCCTGGAATTTCGGGACTTTGCCTCCTTTACCCATTAGGCGACGTGCTGCCCACCACCACTTGGATCCAGTCTGAAGCTCATCTGTCATTTTATGTCTACTCTGATCTTGTGAGCCTAAGCACTTTCGTGAAACAGATGTGTACCTCTCGTTCTAAGCTTTTTTAAAACCAGGCGAGTTCTTAGAGTTCAAGCAGGCATGGGTTTCTCACGGGGTTTCTTTGTTTTGTTTTATTAATTGTTATTTTATTCTGTCTACAGAATTAATAGGTTTCCATTGGAATTCAATACGGGAAGGATCTATTGTTTATCTTTCGTTAGGTTGGATTTCAGATCATGGCTTTAGAGAACCTGACAAGGTTATATGTGATCCACCTTTTCTGCTAATGAAACTGAGCTGACTGCTAGTAGGGTTATAAACATGAATCCGATTCTCGAAGTTTTGGGAGGAATGTTTGAGGATGTTTTTTTCCCTAGTTTGGCAGTGTTTGAGTCCAAACTCTGGGAAATGAGCAAACATTGAAAAATAAGGGGCAAATTAGTACAGGGGTAAATTGTGAAATCGAGTTACAATTCTGTTTACAATAAATGCAGTTTTTGCCTGATGTCCAGAATTAGTAGATATGTGCAGTACCGGATATAATGTAAAGATGAAAAGCCGCTATTTGAAGACCTGCTGTCGTCTTGCGGGTTTTGGAACCCTTTCGGAAGAAACCTAATTTTTCCGAAGAAAACTTGAAGAAACCTGGAAAAAAGAAGGGTACTATCTTCCAGTTTCTTCCGGAAAAACTGGAAAACAAATGGAAGCCACTGGAATAAATAAAGAAGTGTAATTAAATGAACAACAAACTAATTCACCATATTCATCTTCTTTGCACTTCAAATCTCAAATTTACTTTTTAATTGTTCATATTTATACAGACATTTTTTTGTCAAAACTTATTTAACAAGTATAGCAGTTAGTATAACCTTGCAAGTATTTAGTAAATTTTGTTCCACAATGTTGTTTTGTCTTGCAATCAAGTTATACAGATGATATTGTTACCCCATTTTCCAATCTTTCCGTGTTGCACCATTTACTATCACAATTGTAATTGTAGATCAACAATTGAAAAAGCTTTTAAATCTGTATGACCAATTTGTTAATTTTAGAACATAAATCATAAAAGTAGCAACATCAGTAAAACATCATGAATGTTTGGCCTCGCTTGTGTGAAAAGTGTCTCTTCCAGTTTTTTGTTATTATTAAATTAGGCCTTGTGAATCAATGTGATTTTAATTATGCAATTGCATGGTGTGGGTAGAGGGGCCCCTGAATGGTTATTTTAAATTATTTCACTATATTTCATTCACTGTGTAATATAAAACCAAGAGTGTAAGTCATTGGCATTAAAATAGAACGTTTTTAAAGAGACATGAGGAGATTTCCAGAAAGAAGCGTCCCCAATTTTTTCTCGAACCTAGGTTTTTTACATATTTGGAATGCTTACCAATGTATTAGACCTGAAGTGAATAAGCCGAATACGCCGTCTTTATGTAATAAGGTGATGATGTGGTAGTTTCTGTCGTGCACGACAGAAAGTCAAAGCATGGTTTTCTATGGGGAACGATTACGATAGCAGGCAAGTTCAAAACAAGGTTTGCGGTTTTCTTTTGCACCTGTTTGTCCAATAAACATTCCAATTCTCGGTAGGTGGTCTACAACCGATCCAGTGAAATTTTAGAGAAATTCATATCCTAAAAAATCTCCTCCTGTCAATTTAATTGACTTTTTTATAGTTTCTTCCACTTTCAGTGGAAGAAACTGGAAGAAACCAATTTCTTCCAAGTGGAAAAAACCGCGGAAAAAACGCGGTTTTTTCCACCTGTGGAAGAAACTGGCTAACCCTGCGTCTTTGTAACCAAAAAAGGCTATGAATCAAAATGATGTGGTCCTACAAGCGGATGGAGTTCTTGTTATCATTGCTACAATTACCTTAAATTATCAACGTAGTCTCCATTCAAACGTCTGTCAGCCTGCCTACTACTTGATCACTCACTTGACCACGCCTCCCTGGACCATTCTTGTACGTCTTATCCTAGATGGTGGACCTGTCTAGTAGTCCATTCCTTGAATGTGTCCCCCAAATAAGTCCGAGGGATGCCGTGGACAGACTGTAAAATGCTCTCTATGTTAAACAGCCCATGACTTTTTGAGTACACACGGGAAGTGGATAATTCTTTTCAGTTTGAAATGATGTTTAGTAATGACACATTTACATCATTGCTTAATAAACATGCTGCACTCTAAAGTTTTTCCAATATAGGGGCGTTTTGGGGGTTTCTTTTTGGTTTGACTCACCCTGTATTGTGGGGGTTTAACATTGCATGCCCTCATTTCGAATTCTTCGCTGTGAGGACGTATCATTGTTGAACTACAAGCTGCTATTAATACTGGACCATAAGGCACCACATTAGAGGCGGCATTTAAGGAAGATTTTAAAATTTTTAAAAGGACATTCTTGAGTGTATCGTTTGGACATTACAAATTCTTGAAGCAATCAATTTGACCAAAAATATAATTGTGTTATTATATAAAATTCAGATTTATTGTGCACAAGGCTCAAAGTATAAAGGGGATTACTGGCCTTGACATGCACGAGACACCATAACAGTCTATTGTATACTCTCCTACTGGTAGCGTTTTGCTTGTAGTGATTCTAAACCTTTCCGAAGCCTTCCCGATGAAGCCAATGTGCACGAAAGCTACTTTTTTGGGTTGGGGGGGGGCTTCCTCCATAACTCTGCAAATAGTATTTTGATAGTAATATGATTTAAAAGTTTGCTTCCCAGGCGTGTGGACTCGTGGTATCAGTGGTTCTCATGATTGCAGCTGCTAAACGCGGCTCCGGGTTCGATTCCCGCGGAGTACTCTTTTGACGAGGACTTTCTTCGACTTTCTTTCTTTCCATTGACAAGTCCTTCATTTATGGGTCTCCTGTAAATATTTGAAATGGGTATGTGGCGTACCCTTTAGCACCTATACTTCTATATTAACGTATCCTTAACTCTGTTAAATATATTTTGACGCCGCCACGTATGTAAGAAATTCCCATATCCCTCAAAAGTTTTTGTTATTTGTTTTGTATATTGTGTTATGAGGCGACTTTTGTAAAAGTGCATTCCAATAAATAAAAAAATTGATTGGATTCTTGAAACTTACTGTGCCCTGAATAACGACAGATCCGAGACTATGGATTCAGTCTAGTTACGGCACGTCAAATGCTCGCTTCACGTATATATATCATGTCCTATTCCACACGTCCCTATGCTCCCCATCACTTGAGTTTCTCAGGGCTTTGTCTTAGAACCACATTTGTTTCTTTTTACCTGTTTGTCCTCGACATCCCCAATTTGTTTGTGTTTATAACATGTTGTAATTTTATTCCCATCCAATCCCAAGCACTTTACCAATTTAAAATAATTCCATAGTCTTATTTCAAAGTGATTTATTAAACAATTGCGCAAATTTATAAATAACGATGAAAAATTAACAATGTACCATGGAGATCAAAATTGATTTTAAGTTGGTACCATTTCTATTCAACAAGTACTACACTCGTTAAATTCCTTGCTATTTTCTTTGAGACCATAATATCTTGGAAATTCCATATCCTGCATATTGAAAAAATAGCTCTAAAGCGACTAAATTCGGAAAGTTAGACCTTTTCTTTCATTTCATATGGAGCGTGGATTGGGCTGATGCCAAAAACCAATGGTCCTGGATTCACGCATTTTACGAAAATTCTCACGATCGGGATGTAATATCTGCTCGCTTTTAAAAAAAACTCCACCTCCGCCGTAATGGCAATTTTTTTTGCCCCTAAATCATAGCTCCGATTTTTTTGTAAAAATCTTCGTAAAGGATCAGCAACTTCCTGTGTGCCATTAAAGTCACTATCAGTGAATTCACCGAAACAGTCAAAATAATTATGAAATTTGCAGGACATAGCCTTAAAGGATATTGTACATAACCACTAGTTACTTTTTTCCACTGAAAATTAAGAGAAAGGAAGAAAACAGAAATATTCAAAGATATGAAACTACATTCAATTACGTGTTTAGTAAATTCCCGTACGGCCATTTGTGACTAAAATCACCGAACTTCGTCTTATTAGGCCTGCGTTTGGTCTTATCACTTGTATGGTATGTTAGGATACCTATACATAGTCCAGACATGCAACAATCTGCTTTTAATGTTTTTTTGTTTTTCTGATTTATCGAATCCTGATATGATGAGGGCAACGTGGGTCCAGTGGATACAACGACCCGACTCAAGAATGCAAATGTCCTGGGTCGATCCCTCCCGCCGAGGCCAATGTGTTTGTGCACTTGGCAAGACACTTTATATCGCTTGCCTCTCTCCACACATGTTTTCAAATGGGGACTGTTAGAATATTGTCCATTGAGCGGCCGCCACAGGTATGAGTATGCCCTTGGGCATTTTAAGGCAGCTGACATATCAGTGTCGCGGAATAAATGTAAACCGCTTTGATACATTGTGAAAGCGCTATGTCAAGTCTAACATTTATTTTTATTTATTTATTATTTAGTGCTTTTAAACATCCAATATCAACACACAAATGGCAAGTGTCTTCTCAGGCATATGTTTGGGGTCAACTGTGGTTGGCAGAAGTTTCAACATGGCAAATTTGTTGGCAGAATCTCACTGGAGAAAATTTCCTCTCTGCACGCCATTCGACTCACTTACCTTAACGATTGCCATTAATCTTTGATTCATTCATTGTAGATAATTGAAGAATTCAATGACATCCATTCGGCAACAATAAGCAATCTGACCAACTCCTTTACTGCAGTACCACTGCTATTACCGGACGTGGGATGGGGTGGGGCTTTTTTGACCGGGAGTTAACTTGTCTCTGACAACCATTGTGAAGCTTTTGTGGATGAGCTGTGTTAGAAGTTAAAGATTAAACCGTCATTGTTGAGTCCTATACGCATCCTTCCGATGTCTATTGTCTTCCATTGCACATCATGTCGCATATTGCCTGCTGGAACCTTTTGAGATCCTTTTTTTTGCTTGAAACGGTAAGTTCTCTGAAGGCCATTACTTTTTTTAAATTTGTTTTGGGGGATGTTATTGACAACTTAAACACCACGGGCCAAAAATTGCAACCTGTACAAAAAGGATTTCATCTCACAAATTGAATTTCAAATTGGACCATGGATTCTTTAACTCCACATGACGTATGGAACCAGAGTGTCTTTTCAAGAGATTTGGTCCTCATAATCCAATAGATAGAGGATTAAAAGAGCTAGAAACGATAACGTTCTGATTGTACCCCAGAAGGAATCGGGGGAACATTTGTATGCAAAGGTGGATATGATGCGTGAACAAGAAAATGCGTAAAAAGGTCTCTTTTTCCAACAGGCGATGTACGCGCGTACATCATTGATTCAGGTGTCAGAACAGCAACATGTGGGGGAAAAATATATGCTTTTTTCTTAGCCCTGAAATAGTGATGTACGTGTTTTGGGTATGTAATACTCAAATGAGCAGAAATCAAAGTTATGAAAATATTGTAAAGCAAAGCAAGATAATAAAGGGTATATTAACGAAACAATGCATTGCTTATTTGTTTAGGGTAGCAAAAAACTGACAAAAATTCTTCTTTAGGGTCTCAAAAACAGACAAAAATACTTGTTTAGGGTATGTTTTTTAGTCGGTGGAAATACTTGTTTAGGGTGCATTTTGTAAGTCCATGTTCACGCATCACATCCACCTTTGAATAGAAATTTAGTATTGGGGGAATTCTCTTCTTTTGAGAAATCTCCCCTCTAGTTACATATAGAGATTAAAATAATATTTTATATTAATGAAAATGAGGAACGTAACCACTTAACCCATAATTCACTATTCGCGCGAGTTGATTTGTTTCGACCAAATATAACCAATTAACAGGGTACACCTGTAAATGGAAGTGCAGGCATAATTACCGCATGGAGTGTTCATAAATCTTGTCATTGTTTTGGTTTCTCTTGTATGTTTTATTCGTCTTCTCCACTCGCTTAGTTTTCGTGGCTTAGCCTCCATATAGCACCTATAGTGACTACTACATGCAGGAAAATGTTTCTTTTTTTTCATCGGTATATTGTATCACATAGATTTTCCGGATTCTGGGTCTTGGAACCAACCAAAGTCATTATCAAATAACATTAATACATCTGGAAATACATATACGTTGGTTGTCTGAAACAAACTGGTATGTTTATATAGTATACAGCGTGAGAAGGAGGCTATACTATATGCAGTTTTCTTTATGTTGGAAATTCAAAGGGCATTAGGACCTACACAATTGGACACAAGCCTAAAGCCGGTTGGTTATTATTTATTAACATCATGTACGCTTTTACATGTACATTGTGTTACCTAAAACGTGACGTCAATTCAAGACCGAACTCAGCGATCAGATTCTAATCAGAGGGTGTTTTGGAATCAATCCATGATGCATATGCAATGTTTCTATACTGTGAACGCACTAAACATAGTATCGTCAGTACTTAGGAAAAGAAAGTGTTCCAAAAGTATTAAGACCACAAGAGATTTCATTAATCCTGCTACACAATTCCCTAAGTACTAACAATGTGGGGCTAAAATGAGCGTTAAAGTCGGTTTTTTTTATGTGTTAAGAAGAATAGATTTTTATGGGGTCCACATGCCCCATTGAGGTGAAATTCCCAAAATAGTGCATTGTGGGAGTGATCAAAACACCCTATGACATCTAATAAAATCCTAAATTATCGGAAAAAGTTTGCATTAATACTCAACAGATGGATGAGAAAGGAGCAGATGTATTAAAACAGCGCCCATATTAATTAAGCAGCAATTGTTATGAGAAAGATTGCAAGGAAGGTATCGAAATCAGGAATTGAAATAGAAAATAATGAAAAAAAAGCTAGCGTATGAGGTTAGTTCGACTATTTTGGTCGTGGGCCATGGGACTCTGGGACAAGAAGTGAAAAAATACGCGTACGCGTATAGTATGTGTGGGTGCTTGTTGTTTGGTTGGTGTGAGGTGTGCGCGGAGCGTGCGTGTAGGTCGTGTGTGAGTGGTGGGTGTTTGTGTGTATGTCCAATGCTCTATCTTAGTTCTACAAGCCTCGCCGTCGCATTTTTTCTCTGTTGTGTTTTTTCTTTACAAAATAAAGTCTAAAACAAGTCAGCTACATTCAGCATGATTACAGTTAAATAGACGCGACTATTTGGCGTAATAGGTTCGGCACGCAAACTATGCTTCGATGATTGTCGGTGATGTTATTTTGCATATATGTATCACAAAATGTAGTCAGATCTGTCAAACAGATTTCAAACGAGAAATGGGCGTCAAGATTCAAAAATAAAATGATATTGTCAGTAATTTCATTTTTGTTTCAAAACTTGGGTTCGATTTTCTAAAGTTATATGTCTAATGACTTTATTTTCATAATTACAAAATGTAAAATATAAAATGAACAATGTTAAAACAAGAAACCAAAATCAGTACAGAGGAGAGATCAAATGCCAATAAGGTTAGGTGTAACATCTCCTATGAGTTGACATAAAGAAGGTAAAAGAAGATATCGGTACTAGACTAACCCATCTATACATAGCCATTATTTAGAGGCCGCCAAGACCATGTATTTAAAAAAATGGCAATAAGAAGAATGGAACATAATACGGCGCCAAAGAGTACCCTGCTTATTCAAAAGAAAAAAAAATATCTAAAACTTCCCTGAACAACCAGGACTTCATGATAGAGTATGCCAAATACTAAAATATTGAGATCGAAGACTTGTATACTCTGCTATATGCTTACATATAGCGATCTTAAAAGTAATGGGTTTGTCAATAGTTATTTAAAAGACCCGTTTTGGATTTACATATATTTTAAGAAGCAAAAATAAGCAAAATATATCCCTAGATGAAAATGAACTACCAAGCGTGACTATCAACGCAAAAAGGTACCAAAGCTGACTCTCAACGCCAAAAAGGGGGTAGTGTTTATTTTTCTGTTAGAGCAAGGGTAATTTCCACTACAACGAAGAGGGGTTCGACCGTTGATTAGGAAAGTGCTAAAAAAATGCAGTTCAGGGACGTTAGGGATATAGAGTGGACGAGTGTTATAAAGACCTCGTAAGGAAAGTTGTCTAAATGTTTTGGCATTTTTTCGTTTTGGAGATCATGCAATACATATTCAACAGGATTTGCTGTCTTTTTATCGGTTTCTTGGTGTACTCGCGGTAGCCAAACGCACTTCAAAGTGACGGGTTTAATACAAGAAAATCTATGGAGGACGTCTCTACCATCTCATTTATCCGAAGATGATATCAAGAAACCTAATCTACTGAAGTTGGTTAAAGAAAAACCTTTAAGCAGGTATGCAGATATAGACACTAGAAGTACAGTATGTCAATTGCTTTCAATTTAAATGATGAAATAACGTCGCTAAAATACGCAATAGGAACGATTATCTATATAATGCAAGAAAGTTTGTTCGTTTGTTTGTTGTTGTTTTTTTTTTTTAGTTTTTAATACTTCTAAATTGTCCCAGAATAATGTGTCAAAAGTATAGGGACACATGTAAAAACAGGGGTCAGAAGTAGAACAGTTCTAATTGTTTTGAAACCTACACCATCTTATTCATCTGGTCACGAGGCCTCGCCAAAGTGGCAAAATTTGTGAATAAATTCACAGTTTGACTAGATATAATAATTGTGTGAAAACCACGCAATTTTATTTTAAGGACATCGTAAACTATTGTCAGTCATATATTTAATATCGTCTGTCCTTAATTCCAAGGTGGCAGCCAATATGTACGCCTTCAAATTTCGTTTACATCTGGATATATTTAGTTATATCACGAAGTACGAATTTTAATATGAAATAATATGACCTTAAGAATTAGAAACTTATGTCTGGTATATTTTGGTTTTGTTAACATACTTAAAATGAAAAATGATGGTAATTTGCCTTCCGTTTAAGTTCTTTAAAAAACCTTATTCAAATTTCCCGTGGATGTGTGATCACTAAACCCAACAGGTCATGATGTTGCAACTATATACAACTCGATGGTCGAGAGGCATCCTTTGAGTAGTCTACCCTATTCAGGAAGAATTTCCGCTCCTTTGTTCCAGTTGAAGTTGTTAAGGGTAGACTTGATGTACAAAGCTTCGAGGTGTTTCCTTTCAGTCCAATTAATGTTGCTGCCCAGAATTGTAGTCTTGTCCCAATGCTATCTTGGTCGTTCCACACATGTTTGGCAACGATTCACATCTGTCCCTCTGAATGAAGCCATTTACATTACTATGGACCGTATCAAAGATGATGCGACATTGATTGACAGGACATCCCTCCACATCGTTGCGTAAAATGGATGTTGTCCAACACGTACTTCATGTTTAAAGGTGACCTATAGTCCAAAACTGATGGGCGATTCCCATAACGATGGGTTCTCTTGTTTCCCCACCAGTGGCTAACCTGTTTATGGAATTCCTTGAGCAGAAAGCCCTTCTGACTGCACTTAATCCACCGCGCATATGGAAACGTTATGTGAACGACACTTTCTGGGCATGTGTTATAGATCCTCTGATCACCTCAATTGCCTTCACAAGAATCTCATCCCTTTTACTCGTGAAGAGGGGACCGACGGACAGATCGTTTTCTTTGATGTTTTGGTTAAGAGAATGCCTGGTCTTACTCTTGACACGACTGTCTATCGCAAGAAAACCCACACCGAACAATACTTGAATTTTTACTCTCATCATGCAGTACTTCGATCTCTATTTCAATGAGCTGACAATATTCCCTTGAACATTATGGAAAAGGAATGTGAAAAGGCACACATCCAACAAGCTTTGAAGCTAAACAATTAATCTTCAAAGTTTGCCCATGACTCGCGACGCGCCGGTTCTGTCTCTACCAATAATCGTACTCCTAACGCTACAGTTAGTTTGCCTTACGTATCGGGCAATTCTGAAGCTATTCGCAAATTTCTACAGAAGAATAATCTAGAGGTGTATTTCAAGACAGCACTCTACAACAACAATTAGTACATCCTAAAGACCCGTTCCCTAGGCTAGGAACTTAGAGTTATCTACTCTATTCCTTGTGAATTATGTGACAAAGTGTACATTGATGAAACTGGCACATCATTGAAAAGAGAACCAACGAACACCAGAAAGCGAATCAGACTGGCAACACACACAAAAAAGGCTCTCGCCGAGCATGTGTGGAACGACCAACATCACATTGAATGGGATAAGATATATGGAAAATAGTCAAAATTTCCGCACGGGAAGTAACTCAATTTATTATTGACCAATGAAATGGAAGGATGTATACCCATTATTTTATGAATATTTATGAGATGTAATAAATCATGTTATTTGTCATTACAGGAACGGATTCGGCGAGACCCCAACACAGAAGAACCGTGTGTTGAAAATTGTCCTCAACCAACGAGTGCTACAAGTATAACTGATTCCCTGACGCAGCAAGATCATTTAGCAGGTTAGTAATTCATTTAATAGATCACGTATAGAGTGAAGCTCACTGAATTTTTTCCAACGTATTCTATTGAATACAGGCCAGTCAAATTAAGATAAATTATGCCAAAACCCTAAACTAATTCCAAAAGAATCATTTTCTACAAAATGGCAATGAGAAAATCTTTCAGAAAAACATTATAGTGAAGGGGCCTATGTTCTCCAGAGAGTGAGTTTATGAAGTTCACGTTGATTGTTGGCAACCACTATAAATGTATTATACTGGGTCTGACTATTCAGAAAAACGATGTTGCTATTTTTCCGTTAGCCTTTAGTAACCTTGACACAAGGTCGAAGGTCAATACGGTCATACATTGTCCAAAGTATATCGACCTTGGTACCAAAATGTGGTAAATTCCACAGGGAACATTAAATGTGATATTTATTTTATTATTTGACCTTTCTTTTTTGTTATATGAAAATGACCTAATTAGAGACAACAATATGCATAAATCTGCCTTTATGCAGAACCAAGTCATGTCCAAAGCAAGAGTTAGGGCCTCAAGTTTTTTGCAAAATGCGGTCACCTGTAACCACTCTGCTTGAATGTAGAATGAATCCTTTACAACCCCCATTATTTCTTGCTATAAATACCCATGGAAAAGTAAATCAAGTTGTTTTGTAAAAATATGCAAGAGAAAATGATCGATGTAGTCTATTCCAAATCCATGGAACGAATCATTGTTATTACCTTAAAATAACCACGATTCACACTTCAGACAAAATATGTTTACTAGTTATCTTAGTCTCAGTCACATTTATGAGGTTTTAGTTGTTCTTTCCAGCGAGACCCTGAAAAGTCTTGTCTAGCAAGATCAAGTAGAGTCTTCTTAACATCTTTCATATTGGAACTAGAGTCTTATTTTTGAATTATGACACAATTTTTAAAACGTGTGAAATTTACTGTTCTATCCAAAATTTTTGAGTACATACACAAGAATATCACTTTAATTATAACCTGTAGAAAGAAAAATTGATAAAACCGTTCCTAGAGTAGCATTTGCTATCGTATGAAGTTAAACCTTACCATTACTTCTGTTATATTGACATTGGAGAAATCCGTGATTTTAAAAAAATTGACTTTTACGCCATTTCAGCTACCCCCACACCCTTCTCAGATATCTTTGACTTCAAATTGATTATGCTATGCAATTGATGGAAAATGCATCTTTAGGCACTATCGAAACAAACATCCTTTGCCTCTAACTCAAGAAATCAGAAAAAAAGAAACTTCACTTGTTTAATTAACCGCTTGTTTCATTTTTCAAATATTATTTTTTTTTGGTTTTTCCCACGTAAGCGTTCGCGTAACATTAATTTAAACAAACGCGTCTCTTCATACGCATTAAACTGACTTGCGGGATAAGCAAGAGAAGCGCCTCAGTTTGGACATTGGGTTATCTGTACCTTTTCACATATCATATAACTTTAAAAATGTGAAGTTTTTCTGATCCGAACTTTGAAAAACACTAAATGTTTCTATTTTGAAAAAAGGGCACTTTTAGAGGAATTTTGTGGGAAATCATTTTTTTCTTACCCACCCCCCCCCCTACCGGGGACCGAGCCTTTTCTTATGTGCATTGTGTTGATCATACTCTATCTCCCTGGAAGTTTTTATTGCTGATGTGTGTTGATCAATTCTATTATACCTGGAATGTATCTTGCCTGATGTGTGGTACATTTATATCTATTCTACCCTGGAAGTGGCTTTCCCGTTCTTGGTGGGGGGGAGGTAGGGGGAGGGGTCATTTTGAAACAAAGTCCCTTCGAGGGTGCATAACATAGATAAGAAGAGACGGTCCCTATGGAGGAGAATCTATCCAATGCATATTCAAAAAAGAAATGCAAATACCAAAAATCTAGTGGATGACTGTGAAAGGATTGGCTCTACATATATAGTACTTTCCATAGAAGTAGGAAGCAGTGGTTTCTGCAATACATCCTCCTGAGCTAGTAAAATCACAATTCCCATGGCGAAGTGTCAATTAACTTTCATCGCTACCATTGTGTGAGCAAATCATCCCATGTATTTTAGTATGACTTAGGATACTCGGACAGCATGGTCAGTTTTGTGACCCACGTGCCCACACAAAGGCTACTGAACTGAGCTTAGGTATATAGATTAGCATGGCTTACCGCATAGTGATGTTGACCGGGGTCTTCCGCTTATTCCGAAGGGTAAGGGGCATCATTTATTCCGAAGGGTCATTATTCCGAAATTAAATAAGGGTCATAATTCCGAAGGGTTCATTATTCCGAAAAAAAACCTAAGGGTCATTATTCCGAAAATAACATAAGGGTCATTACTCGAAAATAACCAAGGGTCGTTTTCCGAAGAGTTATTATGTCCCAAACATTATGACGATCATTATCCGAAGGGTATCCACTCCGAAAATAACATAAGGGTCATTACTCCGAAAATAACATTAAGGGGTCATTACTCCGAAAAAACATAAGGGTCATTCCATCTCCGCAAATTAAATAAGGGTCATCACTCCGAAAATAACATAAGGGTCATACCGAGAAATAAAATAAGGTCATTACTCCGAAAATAACCTATAAGGGTCATTACTCCGAATATAAAATAAGGCGTCATCACTCCGAAAATAACATAAGGGTATCAACTCCGAAAATGAACACAATGCGTCAATAACTCCGAAAATAAAATAGGGTCATTACTCCGAAAATAACATAAGGGGCCATACTCCGAAAATAAAATAAGGGTCATCACTCCGAAACCTAAACATAGGGTCATACTCCGAAAATAACATACATAAGGGTATCACATCCGAAAAAACATAAGGGTCATCCCCATCGAAAAGTTACATAAGGGTCATATTCCGTGAAAAGAAGAAAAAGATCATAAGGAAGATTGATTATGGCTAAAGTTGTACGAAATAGAGCGGAGTGACTTTGGTTTAAGATGGACCACGATACTGTACGTGCGGCAATCGCAGGGGCGTGCTAGACTTGCAGGCCAGTAGACAGGGGACTTTTGGGTCCATTCCCATTCTCATATTATTTGTACACATATACCTAACCCTATCCTAAACTCCATCCCGACCCACTCCAGTAAAAAAAGCGTTATCTGTTAAAGGTAGGGGACCCGATTTTCAAAATTGTAAAATGTTTTCTAATAACCACATGTGAAGAACGGTCACCCAAAACCCATAATCTGAAGTTTGGATGCATTGCTCCAACCCAATTGGTGTTTGAAGCAAACAGTGTGTCTGAAAATGGCCATAGGAAACTA
>JAMKCH010027670.1:0-19220 GCA_023653785.1 Ophioderma brevispina
GAGGATTTACGCAGAGGTATCAAGCAAACAAAAGATGTCATATGTACTTTTGTAAACTCATTCAAATTTATTTGGCCATATTCCATAACTGCTTAACCGTGATTCCGTGGACCGAGTGAAAATGGGTATCTATCTTTAAGATAGCATAACTTCTCAATGCAAGGTTCAAAATCAAAATTCAAAATTTCACTAGTAGGTGAAATAATCGTGTTTTGTAATTTGAGAGTCAATCTCTTCAGTAGAGTTTTCAACTGCTCTAGGAAAAAATTAAAACAAAACGAGTGGTAAATCTTTTGACTCACCCTGTAATTATAATCACTGTTGCCACTTGTATTGTAAGGTTATTTTATGGTTATTTCAAAAACACGTTATTAGGGTCACATTTTGAGATCAGGTATGATCTTTTAAACTTTGAAAATTGTATATCTATGGTGTCATATCTTCGATTATCTCCTACTCGTAAATCATATTTTGACTTTAAAACATTTCTGATTTCTAGGAATCCCCATCTTACAATTCACTCACCAGTTTGAGAAATTTCACCCTCAATAAGGTCATGTAATCCCCAAAAATTCATTCTTACACATAAAAAAAAAAACCCCTTTTTAGTTAGAGTAGCCCACAAAGCACTATTAATTTTAAGCGTGATTATAAATTGTATTGTGGTTCTTAAACTTTTTGAGACTTTTTATCTCTAAGGACTGAGATATATTTAGTGCAGTACAGTATAGGCACCTTTCAACACCTTCTGGGATTGGGTCCTAACACCCTCTGCCCCCTAATGGTGCAAACGACAACGCCTTCTTTGATGATGCCATTCCCGTTCTGTCTCCTACCCATAGCCCAAAGACTCGCTTAGAGTATCCAAATCATATCAAAATACTTGTTTAGGGTGGTTTTTAATCAAGTAAAATATATAAAAGTATGTGATGGGTACATTTTCCGAGGCCATGCATAAGGCCAGGCCTTAGAATACAAGTTCCTAGTTTACGCGATCCTAATTTTCAAAACGGACTCGTTACTGAAAGATCATCGTGGCCCCTTGAAAATTGGCAAGATATATGTACGTAAAAGAAAATGTCGACAATTAAGAACGTACAATACCCATCCATGTTTTATTTTGTATTAAGTTTGATTTAGCGGTTAACTATGTTAAAAGTGATTCATTAGAAAATTGTCACAATCATCCCGGCGCCACGCGTATTTTTATCCCGTGAGGACGGCTAGGTACAGATGATCATATTGTTATCGCGTTATTGTTGTTAATGACTCAGTATTAAGGTGCCTGAGCCATCTGATGCTGGTAGATTTATGGCATAAATCATAAATCCAGATATGGGTTTTTTAAGTGAAGAAGCCACAATATGGAAAAAAAATTTTAAAGTCTATTTTTTCCAGTAATGAATGATTTTTTCCAGTATGACCGATATGCATTCATTAGGACATATTTCTACAATTACACGTCTAAGTTTACAACTGGAACAAATAAATGAAGGGATTAGAAACCCATATTTAAAATAACACAATCTTTTGTATACGGCCACTAATTACCCACATTCATCAAAATACAACAAAATGTATATTGTGAGATATACCTCTGTTGTCTCATAGTTTGAATAGTTTTTTCAGAAGACCCAAATCTAAACACTATTTCTATTGGAACGCCTCAGTAACTCATATTAGAGTAGTCTTGAATGATTACTTAAGGAGTCCCCACTACAAGGTGAAGTGAATCCAGCATAATTTTCAGTTACGTCAAATGCCTTTTGTTGGTAGCTAATAAAATATCAGACGTCTGTTGTTTGTTCCTTTTCCCTGCTCCAGCCGGTGTGCAATGAGCCCATTTTATTCAGAGTTGGGTTGTTACCTTTACACCACAAAAACTACATAGAGGTCCCTAGGCGATGCCTCGTCCAACGGCAATGTCAATACGCCGAAGAGTACTTGCACCTCCGACGGGAAGGGTACAAACAAGCCAAGGTCACTGATTTCCTCGGGATATCGCAGAGTAGGTTCTGTAAATTCCTCAGACATCATCGAGAGATGGGTCATTTGAGGCCACGAAAATCTTCAGGACGACCACGTTGACCACCAGACGACCAGACGAGATGATCGCCGACTGCTTAATCTGTGCCGTAGAGCCCAAGAAATGCCAACCAACCGTCTTCGTCGTTTGTGGAGAAGACACTATGGAATCAACGTTTCCCTCCAAACTGTAAATCGAAGAATGCTTTAACATGGTTACCTAGCAAGACGAATGACCAAATGTCCACGCCCAACCGTTCACCACAGAGTTCATCGACTTCGCTGGCGAAATATTGTGTTTACTGGCAAGAGCCAAAAAACGGAAGACAAAGGGTTCGTCGATTACGTGGTGAGAACCTCCCAGATGACTGTATTCAGGAATGGAAGGTTGTGGCGACTGAGTGATGGTATGGACCGGTATTCTGTATGGAGGAAAAATCATCACTGGTGGTGGTGCCAGATGGAAACACGAACGCCGTCGTGTATCTGGAAATTCTGGAAAACCACTGTCTGCCACATGCAAGAAGGGTTTATGTAAACAATTTTCGGCTGCAAGACGACAATGTCACGCCGCACAAGGCCGCTGTAGTGAGAATATTTCTTGAGGCAGAGGGGTGGAGCAGATACCATGGCCTGCTTGCTCCCCTGATTTGAACCCTATCGAGCATGCTGGGATGCCTTAGGCCGAGCCATCAATTACAGGGACAATCTTCTTCAAACACTACAGGAGTTAGCTCAGCCTCTGACCGATGAGTTTGACGCTCTGCCCATTGACATCATAAACAACCTTGTGGACAGTATGCCGCGACATCTTGACGCCCAGTAAAATTGAACATTTCCCAAAATCACCCAAAAATGTGTTTTATGTAAAAATGACTGATGTGAAAAACTTGTAACAAAATCCTTAAATCTGCTGTTCAAATACCCCTTTTCCTTTCAGGCTAAGGACACAGTTCGTAAAGGGTTAATTGTGGACTAAGTCCATGGTGATATATGTTCGGAAGAGACTGATCATTCAAGTATTGTGGCGATATACACCTTAGATTTCATAAATAACTCACACTGTAAGAATCATTCCATAAAAAGTGGTAAAAATATTTGATTCGAACTTTATGAGCAACTGTGTACTATGGTTTTACATTTAAATGACACATGTCATTGGCTAGTTGACCACGACCTGAACATAATTTGATGCTATTAAGTTCCAACATATTTCCAATTATGAAATATAGCTTTAACAAGCGGTTTTCACGTGTCGCCTGCTTTCGCGATCTACCTTTTGTTTACTCCTTTTTATAAAACTTTACCTCAGATGACATTTGACATTACAAGTGACCATTGACTTTAGTAGTATATGAATGTTCCCATTGCAAATGGACTTCAACTTTTCAAATTATGCTAATTTGGTGTTTTCAGCCCATTTTATAACTTCAGCTCATATGACATGACCTTGATATGTGAACCTTGACCTCTTATCATATGATGGTTCCCAAGGGGCATCGATGACCCAAGTTCTGTAGGAATTGGACTTTTAGTTCTCGAATAAGAAACTTTCTCCTAAACTTTAACCTTTGAAAACATGTGGGCAGACAGCCAGACGGTCAGACAGAATTGAAGACTGGCAGGTACCTCCATCAAATCCATGCAGGCGAAACAAAAAATGCTATCCAGCTGTATTCTATTTTTCAACATTTATTCTTGAATAACTAATTTTGTAAAGCCATTAGTTTGCATCAAAATATATTAATATTAACCCTCGCCCGACCAGGGGGGGTACCCCTAACGGATGACTCATTGTCGCACAAAAATGCAAACGAATATGATCTAAGGCTTTTATGTAATTGTAAGTAAATCCTTTGCGGTCATTTTAGCAAAACAAAAATTGCATTACCACCTTCAGGGAGGTCAGGGTGTCCCGTCAAAGTCGGAAGGTGGGTGGGGGGGGTCGCCACCTTCCTATACTTTACTGTATAAAATGCCTAAAAATGAGTAATAACATGTGTATGCTTACTCTAGTGCCCATCTTTGCCAAATAAATACCAGAGGCCTGTTTCACAAAGACTTACGATCCATTGTAAGTTTGATTTATCGAGCGTTAACTCGATCAAGCGTAAGTTTGAACTTGATTGTAAGTTCAAACTTACGCTTGATCGAGTTACGCTTGATTGCAACCGATCGTAAATCTTTGTGAAAATGGGCCCCGTTTTGGTTGCAGGTGGGCAAAAACTCTCAGGTATGAGGGCATAGGACGTCAGATGTTCAAACGGGACATGTGTGTAACTTTATTTGAAAAAGGACATAGGTAGTTTTACCACGGAATACCAAAAAGATAATGTTTTGCCCTTATTAGAAAATCACATTGAACGAACGTAGTATAAGAAAAACCCTCTGGTTGGACGAGGGTTATATACGGCGGTCCGGTAAGTATTCCGCGGTGTATCTTGTCCACAGATTGCGAAAGAAGATATGATCTAAATTGGTACTGCGCGAGAGATTCCCGTTATCAATCCCTCGTAGAGAATTGTGTGTACATGAAACTAAATCTCAAATATCTCCGGAACACGAAGAGGTTCTATGGATGTTTTTGCATAGAGGGCCCCGTTTACTATGTTGTTGTGTTTTGAATGTGTATCGTAATTGGTCTGAACCTAAGAACCTAGCGAGAAAACTTGAATATTTTTATCAGTTTATTACGATATTTTTCCAGTCTTGAGAATTTTTCAAACACGGTTTCAATTCACGCCATTGTTTTTTTCAATTTAGAAACAGTATACGTACTTACCGGACCGGCCGTAAGGTGTTATATAAAATAGAAAAACTGTATTAAAATAGCAATAAACTAACAAATAGCATGCATTCTGAATTCTTAATACATTTATTATTTTTCTTACTAATTTTTAGTATCCGAATAACACTGTAGTATAGGTGGTATATTTGTAATAAGTTTAGGAAGATAAGACACAGAGTACTTGCATCCAATATCCTTGTGATAATTTATGCATTTTCACTTCCCCCATAAATAGTCTATAGCCAGTTTGTTGCACCAACCTGGCGATGTCCACTTTTTTCTAAAAAAGGTCCCTTTTTCGAAAACCCGCAACCCCCACCCCCCCAAAAAAAAAAAAAAACATGTGATAACACAACTTAACTTACTAGGTTAACACATTGTTGAATTACAGACACAAGTTCGGTTTCGGCCTTTTAATTTTACGCTTAATTATCCAAGTCAAATCGATGTATAAGCTGACCTTGGTACCGTCTGTTTCCTCATAGATTACAATATTACATGCATTGTTACTCCCAGCATAACTTCCTTCCGATACTTCCAATTATTTTATTTCAATTGTTTCCTAAAATAATCTTCAGATAATTTTCATTCGGTGTGCATAACCGAACATTTTAAAAACACATCACTAAGCATGGTGAAAATTATTGACAAATACATTCACCTAGCGATTCTTGCTTGCTTGCTTGCTTGCTTGCTGGAGTTCCCGGGCCTTTTAATTCAGGCGCACCACCTTAAAGGTGAATGAAACCTGATGCAAACCTAAAAAGATTGCATCAGTTGTTGATCTTTGACCCGCCACCATACAATCAAAACGTTGACCCACCACCAGAAATAGGTCAACACATAATAGGAAGGACAACTGTAATAAGTTTCATAAATATGACCGTTTTGCATGCATCTTCCATAAATAGACATAATTGGGGAAATAAGTTCGTCTGGCGACTTAAAATCGGCCATAAGAGCAACATGTATAAGTTCTAAGGAAAGACCTTAGCTTGCATGCCCCCATATAAATCTGACATATTCCTGAGTTCCGCCACTAACGACTTTCATATGTCATAACTATACAAGTTGATTAAGTGTGAGTTCTTGCAAAGCATTTACAGAATGCCCTTTTCCAAGCAGGTTTATGTATGAGTGAAATAATATGTAATGTATTAGCATAGGGAATGAACATATAAGTGTATATGCAAATAGAATAACTCAAATGTAGATATGCAGTGCTAATAAGACCTTATCTTGACTAATCAGGACACACCTCAGTGTATGAATGCTATGAACAAAAGCCACCTTGTTACAGGCTCGACTTTCTTGTTTTTTTTTTTTTATAGAGTGAAGCCAAATTTGGGAAGCAAGATTGAGCTTGTCTAGTGATGTATGGGTACAATCCACTGATTATTTGTAACAGGACACCCTGATCGTTGAATATAAGGTCCACAGCATTTCGTGAAAAGAATCTACAGAGAAGCTTATGAAGCATCACAATATAAGATTGGGGACTCCCCTCAAGCTCGCTACATCTCAACACAAAAATGCATACGGTCTCTGGCTCTACATGGCACTAGGACAGGTAGGATTAACCTCTATATTGATTAAATCTTGACCGATTGCCTTGAAGAAGATAAGTACCAGTTAAGAGCCTACTGTATATTGTAGTCTTTCAACTTCCCGTGGGTCCGTACTGCGTGTCTTCCACACTGGATGAGGACTCCCAAACTTAAAATTATTTAAGTTGAGGAAACGAAGCGTGGATTTGTCTTTGGCATCATCACATATTTCCCTAACCAAATAGGGAGTTTAACAGCTACAGAAACCCTTCGTTTCCATTCAGCTGGATTAGGAGTGGCATTGATAAGATCATATATTGAAGGAAGATAACTATTTGAGGAGCTAGATTTCTAACCTTGATAAACCAGCTCTTACTATTAGATTTTTGACTGCCAATTGCCGGTGGGCGATATCATTATCCAATGAAGAATCACTACGCAGAATGCTGCCAGCCAATATCATAATGGCTTGCTCGATAATGGCAGTGATAGGTTTAGCACCAAGCAATCCATATACAGCAGCATTGCCTAGGGAGTTGGAGATTCCGGAAGAAATTGCAGTTGTCGTAGTATTTTCCTCTGAATCTCTCCAGTTTGGCTACATCGATTGCGTATTGTGCTGTAACTTCCATCCCAAATAGCAGTCTGGGTATAACATACACAAGCAAGATTTGGTATGAGATGAGGTGAAAGACCATTTTACCATGACAAAGCCAGCCCCCATTAAAGCATAGAATGGTTCTTCTTGCAATCTGTATACGTTATCAATGTTTCGTTTGGTTGGATGAATTTCTCACAACACCAAGATGGATCGCTTGTTGAAGGTATGGATGTCATCATCATTAATTGATAGGGGAGCTGAATAGTGGTGTTATACGCAATTGTTGCACTCTTACTAGCATTGATCAGAATCGATGATCTCTTGTATACTGCCCACAATATTGAGTGCCATTTGACTATCAGTCTGATTTGATGCTACTCCCCTCGTCCTTCTCCACAACCTCCTCCCTTACCTCACCTGTCACTCTGCCTATCCCTCGCACCTCTCTCCTCTCCCATCCCTTGTTATTGCATCTTTTTTCCCCGTAACTTCACCTTCTCCTTTTTTTTCCTCTCTCCTCAATTACTCATCACTCTACCACCATTCTCCTTTCTCCTTCCTACTTCCCCTCTGTGTGCGGTGCGTGTTCTCACTCCCTTCTTCCTTTACCTGTACAGCCATATCATCTGCACAGGTGGATGCTGGAACATTTATTGATCCAATTCGATGGCCCTTGTGGACTCATCAAGAGAATTAAGTAGCGAATTTGTTTATAAGCATGTATAACTTGCCCGAGCAGAAGAGACTCCACCCTGACTCACACCCTGTTGCACACTAAAGGGTGTCAGCAATACAGCCTTTCCATTTAACCGATGTTTGATGGTTCATTAGACATACTCAAAAAGGTGAGCCAAGGGTCTGCCACTGATATCCATTTATGCATTTCGTCAAGAGGATGTCATTTGGGAATTTACTACATCAAATGCCTTTGAGGCATCTTAACATGTAAACATACAAAGGTCTTCCGCACTTTGGCTTCACAATTGATTCGGTAACTAGTAGAGCCGCATTAAATTGGTGAGCAGCCGGACGTGAAGCCTCTCTGAAGCGGATTCTGGTTGGCATCAAACACATCTTGGACTGTAAGCAGCCATGCTTTTTCAAGGAGCTTGCCAATTGTTGATGTAACTGTATTCCACGATAAGAGCTTGGGTCCGTCTTAACTTTCTGCTTTTTAAGAATCTGAGTAAGAATGACCATACATAAGGGTTGGCGGAACCTTTTGCTGTAAAAGCTGTAGTTGATAATATTAGTGACCTCCTCCAAAGCACCTTTTCCCATGTACTTCAGATTTCAGCTGAGATGCCATCTGCATCCTGGGCTTTTGCCATTTTCAAAAGAGTTATAAGTTTCCCCCCCCCCAATGTCCTCAGAGGTAAATGACTTAAACTCATCAAAAAAAACTCCACTGGTTTCACTAGTTCTGTGAAGATGTTATAGAGCAATACTTCTAAGTTCAGAGGTATTTTGAATCATCATTAAACCGTTCCTCAATCCTTTGGTGTTGCTAGACTCTGAAATGTTGTGTAAATCCTTGACCAACTTCCAAATCACCCAGACATTTCCACCCCATCAATAATAAGCTTGTCAGTAATGATTGAAGTTGAAGTACGTTGACTTTTTAACAAGGGAATGAGAAAAGCTTTGTATTTTCCAATTTGGCTCCATAATCTCAGTATAGTTTTGCTTCCCTATTCTAGCCTAGATTCGGCTAAGCAGTCTCAAATTTGCTTTAGCATGTTCCTTTGCGGACGGATGGATGATTATGATTCTGGGGTGTCCAGCTTGCACCCACTCTGCATAAGATCTTTTACTCCACTTAACACATTCAGCAATCTGAGGATTCCATATATCCAGTCCCTTCTTAGATTTCCTTGGTTTATAGCCTGGTTCATAGGGATTTTTGAAAGACTTTCATAAGATGCAGTTGACAAGGAGTTTGGACGCTTACTTATGGCCCAGGAAAGATCAAACTTATTGGTGATACAATCCAGACAGGGACACATGAAGATCAGAATATTCGGACGTTCACTTTATCCCATCGAATTTTCTGCTTGGAAGTAGTTAGTTGTATTCTGCTTACCCAGTGCAGACTGGAACTTATGTTGGGTTCCCATCTGACATTTACTAGATGCTTGGACACGGGATATGATCCGAGACATTAGTGGTAATACTTTTCTCATATCCCATCGCATGATAATTAATGGGCACCTTTACAGTCATTAGTGAGGTATAATCAGATGAAGAGTATTCTCGCCCAATTCAATGAACAAATGTATCACCCTTAGGGATATTTTTTGAGAAGCTCCATTTTCATTTGCAGAAGGCCAAGAGCTTCTTATCCATAGAATTAGGAAGATCTCTGGTGATGGATGCATGAGGCATCACATAAAAACGATCCTTCTATTTGTATGTCACGTACTTAAGAATACATTTCCCTTATTATGTCAAGACAATCTTGTATTCATCCTCACTGGTTACCCACCGCTTCCCATGCAAGGCATACTAGGCACAAATCATACACATAGGTGGTGTAAACATTAACCAGGAGACACAAGTATTCTCGTGTCACCGTCAGGGAGAGTACTTGAACAAGATGATCACTTTCCTTTCGCAACAGGAATGCACGCCACCATATCCTCTTGGCTTTTGAAAGGGCTTAATGTATTCGGCATCCTCGAACAGATTTAGCAGTAAATAAAAGACGAAATCATGATGTACTTCGCCCAACTTACACAGCTTCGAAATTAGAAAGCCAATGTTCTTGAATGGCTCGGACATCTGTTACTATTCAGCACTTTTGTGCAGAGGAGTAGGTTAGCCTTAATATTCTTAATATTGAATGTTGTGCTGTAATATTGAGTAATCTGTTCACTGTGGCATATCTAGAAGACTTGTCGTGGTAATATTCGGGTTATCTTCACTCTCATGGCAATCATGATGAGAAATAACATTCACACTTTCACAATCAAAGTTGGCTGCATTATTGTCAATAACGTAACATGAGGTTGAATTGACACTCTCACAATGATTATTTGCATCACTGGGAAGGCTTCATGATTGGTTGGGTATGTCACTAGGACGTCAGGCCGTTTGTGATATGAGCTAGGTTTTGGTACGTCGCCTCGCAACGAGGCCTGTGGCGGTATTCGATATAAAAAAGACTGATGGCGTGTTAAGTTGATTATATCATTGACTGAATCCCCATCATAGTTTGTTTGCTTGTTGGTTAGCTCAATGAACTCTATAAGGATTCAGGAATGTATGGTCTTTGCGTTTGAGGTATGAATACCCTTGCCCTGAATGATGTTACTATATTGTGTGGCATTATCATTTTCATCACCAGTTTTACTGCCACATATTGTGATTTGGCTGATTTGTGATGACACATTTGCGAGTTCCCTGTTTCAAGTCCATGATGTGGCAGCTAAATTAGATCGCTGCAGCCATTCATTACTGTTATGGTTCGGTTGATATTCGATTGCTCTACACGTCTTTATGGTAACCAGATTCGTTACCTCCCATCCCAATTAGGACCATTACATACCATCTGTGGTGTCAGCAACTTTAAGAGACCCAACCTGTGACTTAAATTTTATCACACGGCTGTTCACAAGTAGGTTGTTGATATCTAATGTTAGAAGATGTCTTGAAAATTGGAGGACCAGGACCACATGTTGGTGAAATCAGTGCTGGGTGCGGGCAAATCGATGTGAAATGGATGAGCGCAGAGTAAATATTCGGCTCAATTATGATATACCATACATGCCAAATGTAATGATTATCAAAAAAAAAGAAAACGCGTAAATATAAAAGGGGTATCTTTTTTTCCAAACAGCGATGTACAGGCGTACATTGATTAGGGGTCAAAAAACAGCCAAATATGGAAAAAAAGGGTATGTTTTTTCGAAACCCTGAAATTTTGAGTACGCGGATCAAAATTATCAAAAATATGTAATTGCTTTAAAGTAAATCAACATGAGCAAAGCCAGATAATAAAGGGTATGTTATCAACACAAAATTGCTTATTGTTTAGGGTGACAAACTGACAAAACGACTTGTTTATGGTAGCAAAAAACAGACAACAATTGCGTGTTAGGTATGTTTTTTGTCGGTGGAAATAATCGTTTAGGGTGCATTTCGAAGTCCATGTTCACGCATCATATCAACTTTGAATACAAACTGGCCCCCCGGGTGTTGCTGATTTATTATTCCAATGTCATTTAATGTATTTGAGAAAAATATACCAGTCTACCATGTCATGTGAAATACAACCATTTTCTTATATTACTAGTACATTGGCAGGAAATGGGACCCACCTCCCTCCCCATTAAGCAGTTTTTCAGATGCCATGCAAGAAGGAGGGTAGTGGTGTATAACCAAAGGTTTGCAAATGAAAACAAACCAGCCATGGTGTCCGTCTTCAAAATGTCAGCTTTTGTTAGTGGTCAAAATGAGCTAACCGCACCACCCCCCCCCCCCCCCCCCCACCCCCCCCCTGGATCAAAAGAAGAATGCTTATCAAACACTTAAAAAGTTGTACTAAATTATTTTATCTGTTCTTTCAAAATTTGCCCTCTCGACTTCCGTTTCTATATCGCAAATGTCAAAAAGGTCAAAACACTTATGCTATGGTATTTTTTAGCATGATCGATGCAATAATTTCGAATTTCTCCAGTGGACATTAAGATTTCCTCTAGCAACCCGTAAATCATTTAGCGGCTCTTTTGATGCTATATGCTATGTGGATCCCTTCTTAAGGTACACCGGGAAAGAACTGGAAAGTCAACCACAGGCCATATACAAGCTATAAATTAAACTAATTGAAAAATGGATTCGCAGACTATCAGAAGGCATTGATTCATAGAACACGGAATTATAGTTTGGATGAAGATAGAAAATGATGTTCTCCAAAGAGGTGAAAAAAAAAGAGAGAGGGGTTGGTCAGGGATATTCACAGCCGCAGGTAAAAATATTCAAGAATCCAACCTACAAGAAAAATGGAACATCAACATTGATAAGAGATGTTAACGACCTAGATGACGTCACTTTGACAACAACTTCTGTAAAAATTGGAAAATTCAGCGTGAATAGCTTGGATAGTGAGAATAAATAGGTTGAATTAAAAGAGGCATAAAGGTCAAACAAAATTCATGACCAATATGAGACAAAGGACACCATTACAGAGGATCATCCCATCGAGGAATGTTGGAAGATATTAAATTACAAAACCAATTTCTTCATGGGAGTACCTTGAAGTACCTGTTAAGGGCGGGGTAATCATTGCCTAGGTACAGTAGCTTAACCACTAGTCACACATGTAGGAGTACCTGCGAGGGTATCCATGCAATGACCTTTGAGCTCTGTGTGATTATTTCAGTACATTTTAATCATCTTTTTTTATTAACATTTTTGTCACATAGGTTCTATTTTGTACTCAAATGTAGGGGTTTTTGGTGATGCTCAACTCAAATACTAGAAATACTAAGCTTGAAAATGATCAGGAAGGAGTAAACAAATCAATGGAATGTTTGGGCCCTCTATGGTCCAAAGCGCTGCATACTAGGCATGGTAGGGGGAGTACCTAATAAAGGTACTGCAGAGTAGTCATAATGGTGGCTTACATGGGTGCCTTTCAGTCAATCTAGCAGGCAACTGCAGAGTACACTAATAGGATGGCTACTGCTAAGTAAACGTAGTTGCTATCCCCCCAGTTGCTTGTTTACTTAAAGTCTTAGTTGTAGGTACTGATAACAATGACATCAAGGGGGTACCCTTGGAGTAGAACTACAGCTTACACATGACAGTAGCTTCAGCTTGGGTCACACCGTGAGGTAGGAATCTTGCTGTGTCCGGGGACAAAACACAGGACCCATGGACACCAAACAGCTGCCAAAGTCCTCACCAATAAGGCAAGGGTGGAGATTGGAATGCACGAAACCTGTGACTGATAAGAACATCCCTACGTCCCTTTGGAGGCTAATGTCCTTGATCCGTGTGTAAAAACGCATAATTTAAGGAGCTGAGACATGGTCAACAACTAGGAAAATGGAACACACAAATTGAATAGCCAAATAGTACTATTAAGTACTAGCAGTATATCATATTATGGAGACGTTATAGTCTTGATGTATTTTTTGTTTGCGCACAATATGTATAATATTAGAATCATGGACAGCCGTAAGAAGTAATTAAGATTACTTTTTTTCAATTGATTCCTAAAGTGTCTTGTTGATTTTGAATATTTTATGGGTTGAATCAAGTAGTTCCAAAATACGGGACCTGTAGTCCTAATGGTTTTATCAGGAAAAGCTTTTTGTTAACTGTGGTGTAATCTTGGGCGTTCTTTCTGTGATAGTCATGTATTTCACTGTGCTTTAAAATATTTGTCAAATGCCCGGTTCAAACTCAAAATGTTTCTGGAATTTACGTGTTTTTTTAAGGGAGCGATAGCAGCGATTTACTAATCCGAAACCTTCAAAAATAAAAAAAGTAAAAATTCATCTTTTTATATTGTGTTAATGGCATAGTTATGCGAACATAACCGCAAGTGGTGGCCTGAAATCAGGGATTAAAGTACTTTTTATCTGATCTGTAATTCGATACGTGCGTATCAAAATCCGACTTGAGATCCAAAAAAAGCCTTTCCCGGTAATATCACAGATTTAAGCATTGATATTGTGCACCCTGATCAATAACAGTTTGACCTCAACACAAAAAACATATTTATCTTTGTTTATTCGTACTGGTGTAAACCACAACTCAGCGTTGTATGCAGATATTGAGACGCCTCGCTGTAGTTATTTGCGGATAATGTATGACAATTTCCTCCAATATAGCTTCATTTTTTTCACTTTGTGGTGGTTTGTTTCTACATAAGCAGTTATATGGAATTGTAACACATTCTCCATGATCTATAAGTAAAAAAAAGCATTTGCCACATTTGTTTCGATTCTCTCGATTATCTCTGCTAATCCCTTTCAAATCTTGTCTATATCGTAGAAGTACTGTATTTCCCAGATGAAGAGGACAGTTTTAACACAGAGAGACTGTCATATTATAACCGTCTATTTCCGGCTGATACTGCAGTGATTTTGGATGGATTTAATTATCATTACGAAATTCCACACGAGTTATGAATGATTGGACATTCTTCTGACCTTGGATGACGTCAGGTCAGAAGAGAACAGTTATACAGGGACGACAATTCCCGTCTCTGCATTACCGAGAAGGTATTATAGTTCTGGTATAACTATCTATTTACGCACGATACCGCATTGATTTCGGATGCCTCTAAAATTGTCAATTACGAGTGCTGCAAATGATTGCTTAATTTGGCTTAAATTGCCGGTTTAAAATTAAATATTCTTTTTAAAATTGGCTGCGGTCTTGTCTACAATAAAGACCATGGAAACTATCAGCGGACAAAAGGTCCATTTAGTTTCCGTAGTAATTACATATTAATATGATTTCATTAAGCTAAGTTTCGAGCCACATATTTAGTTTACAAAGAAAATTTAAGAGTAAAGTTACACGGAAGGGATCATTGCACTCTCGCAGTAAAGCTTACTTTTCCTCAGTTTTACCCAAACTTCTTAGTAATTTTACTAAAGACGTTTTGAGCAATGAATTGAAAGTTTAATCTGGAGTGGCAACCCATATCAAATTAATAGAAGCACATGTATGTTAAAACAGAGAGGGGAGTTAAGATGCCCCATAAAATTTATTGATGTCTGAAAATTGCCATGAATGAAAGATATATCAGAGAAGATATAAACAAATGAAAGATCTCCTTTTTAATTATATAACAGTTGGTGATGATTGAATATGGCTTTGTTTGCCAAAGAAATTTTCATTTAATTTAGGATAAGCTTAGTAGTATTTTTCTTCACGAGGTTTTTAAATCCTAAATCCGCCGTTAAATTAAGATCAATGTGCGTTGTGACGATTGAATATGGCTTTGTGTTTCGATGTTGTTGGGGTTTGCCCGAAAATTGTTGCTGTTCTTTTCTTTTGCGTTCATTGTTGCCTCATTTTTACATGTATTTAAGCTCACTCCTTTTGTCTCTGTATATGTCAATTTCATTTATTGTTTTCTTTGGTAAGCGATTAGCTGAGAACGCAAAGGAATGATATCTACGTTTCTCCTGGTCTGAATGAGAGTTGGCAACCCTAATACAAGATCTTCAATGTGATGTTATAATGATAATGGGCTGTGGATGGTTACACATGATGAGGACCAGCCATCTTGAAACAAGGCTCATTGTGTAACGATTTAAAGGCCACAATGGCCTAAAAAATCTTCGACCTAATGAAATAGACCCGTACCGAAATCACTTCCACAAATTGAAAACAATTTGGGTTGTTAGATTTTGTATTTTAAATAAAAAAGGGAAATGGAACTACTTGTAAGATTCACTTCTCAACCACGGATGCTGACCTTACTGACAAGCATTTTATCAAACTTGAAAACATGCAGTCGTCAGCTTACAGACCATTTGCTATAGGTATGTGCTATTCCCGGCTAATTCACCTTCACTGATCAGATCAACAGTGGCGGCGCGCCCAGACCTCTTTTTCTGGGAGGGCGAGGGAAAGTGAAATTTAGGGGGGAGTGAAATTTTGGGAGGAGAAAAGTATCCAAATATTTGAAGATTTTTAACCAATTTTGACCCAATCGTGATTTTTCTCAACATATTGTGATTTTTTTGGACACAAATCGCCGAATTTTGCTAAAAATCCCTATTTTCTTTCGGCCCCGGGGGGGAAAACTAAGGGGGCGCAAGAAGACAAGAAGAACAGGATTGGGGGAAACTGCAGATCAATATATTGAATGAAAATGTCTGAAGTCCCGTCTGAAGTGCTTTTCACATCGTGTCACAAAACATGCTCGATAAACGGGAATTGCCACCGACTGCCACCACCCATCTTGCCTGTTTTTACGGATTTTAAAACACACAAATTGTTTTCAAATTTGTGGAAGTGATTTCAGAAGGGTTCTATTTCATTGTGTCTGAATATTTTTTGGCCATTGTGGCCCTGTACTTTATCTTTAGATGTAATGCAACATTTTACAATTAATACTATACTACGAAAATAAAACATTCCAATGTTAATCTGTAATCATCAACATCGCGGGTTCACACGGACTGGAGCTCCATGTTGTAGAGAAAAAAGTAGGCCTACACAAAGAAGATTTTTTAAAAATGTTAAGGGGGTGGGGTGGGGTGAGGTAGGGGGTAGGTATTATATACCCTTCCGCGCGAAGCGCGGAACCCTTGCAATTGTTATTTTCCAAAGCACGTTTTTTCGTGAAATTGATGGAACAAATTTGAAATTAGCAACAAGGATCACTTTATAATTAATCATAGTTATATTAAAATCCAAACGGTCGTAAAAAGAAAATACGGTGTGTTTAAAGGCTGACTCAGAGATTTCCTCGAGGAGGACGCCCTACATTTTTTCAAACAAATCGTGTTTTTTGCATATACATAATGCTTGGCATACACTAAGCACTGGTGAAATAGCCTCAAGCTCAATCGAAGACCTTCATATAGGAACATCACAACTTGTTATAAAATTCGGATTCGGATTCGGAGGAATTGTTGTTTATAACAGTATCCTATGGCACGTAATACTGGACATAATGTGTACATGCATGAAACAAATCGATTCATCTCAAACTTTGGAATTGAGCATTTAGTTGACTATCTGTATTTCTAGGTGAATAGTTTAATTATTTACACAAAAATTATATTTTGAAATCTTCGTGAATCCGGCTGAATCGGCCTTATGTGTAAGGTTTTATTTGAACGAACCATACGTCAATTGATATAAAACGCGGCAGGGGGTGGATTTGGAGAGGTGGTTCCCTTTCGCGCTAGCGCGGAAACCTTGCAAATGTTCATTTACCACAGCCCGTTTTTTCCTCGGTGGAAATTTGATGGAGACAATTTCAAATTAACAAAGGTTCCGCTTTATAATGATATAGCAATTTAAGAATCAACCGGTCTAAAGTAAAATTGAGTTAATGGGTAAGGTTTAGTTGAACAAACCATAGATCAATTGATCTGTCTTGGCGAGTTTTGAAGCGACAGGGGTGGATGTGGAAGGGTTGGGCCTTCAGCGCGAAGAGCGGAATCCTCTGCATGTTCCTTTTCCAATTCACATTTTCCTTCTCGTGGAGATTTGATGGAACAAATTTGAAATTACAAAGGTTCACATTATAGTTATACAGGTTCTCAGAAGAATTCAACCCTAACTATTTGTTACCATACCTTTCAAAAGTTAGTATCACATTTTGATAAATTTAAAACGAATCTTAAACCACAATTATTTTTCATATTTAATTTAAACACCAGCACTTGATTCGGTTCAGTAGTTTCGAAGAAATAAGGCGATTATGTAACACATGTCAATGGACACTTCCTTCCAAGTTTTTTGTACTAAGTGATTCAGACAGAACATGCAAGAAATAAGCAATACTCTTTCATTTCTTTTTCATTTTATTCCTTTTAAAACAAAATAGATGATAAATGATATTTGCACCAGTTCAACATAATATTGCACATACATTACAAAAAAATTTACAATCTTTTCTTTTCACTTAAAAAATAAATAAACATGAAGAAATGTCAGCGATATCTTCCAGCCTTTTGACAAAATAATGTTAATACCGTGGCTGTCGCCAATCCCAGGTAAATTCCTTTTTCATTTAATTTATACTGGTGAATTTAACTGTCAAGCAGGTAATCCTTTTAAAGCTTGATCTGTGGAGTGTGGCACATTTGTACGCGTTGGGTCTGCAACTTTGTCTTGGAATCTAGACCTGCACTCCGATGGCTGCATGTTCTGTAAATTTTGGGCGGTCTCCGCCTTCCACAAGCTGACTCTTGTTCAAATTTTTGACTTGTCCCGTTTCACGTACTTTTTAACATAATTGTTCAAGATTGTCTTCTTGCAGGAGGATTTCTGTGGATCTAATTCCTGCCTGACCATAGTAATAAAGACAGCCCTTATATGGGCGACAAATGTTGACGAACCATCTTGTCCTAGTATAGGTTAAAAAAACTCGTGAAAATTTTGAATTTGCACTCAAATCACATGGTCCTTGAGTTATTTAAGTGTAGAATCCGCCATCTTATTGGAACAAGATATCCAATTTAAATTTAAACTATTGCGAATAATCGTATCTGTTCAGTTTATGATCCTGTTAAAGTATTGATTCTCAATTCATTCTCTGCAGTGTCACCGCCCTAGTTTCACAACTACATATTTCACATTTTTCTACAGATTTTATTGTGTTGTTTCTATAAAGATGATCATTCTTGTTATTTACTCATGTTTTGTTTCTCTTGTTGATTTTGTTATATTGTTACGGTAATTGTTTATTAACTGTAATAAAACGAAACAAAATTGTAATTGAACTCCCAAACAATTAAACACAAGGCCGGTTCTTTGGGGAAGGAAGTAGGGGTTGACGAGGGAAAGGGGATGGAGTGAATTAGGGAAGGGGAAATTAGGGAGGTGGGTATGCAGCGTTAGACCCGCTTTGAACACGAGTACTCAGCGGTTGTTAACTGTTGCGACCCAATACGTACGAAAACCCTTACGTACAAATTTGTACTTAATGGGCCCTCAGTCTCTATTTTTTGGCACAACTTTATGTTCTCGTCGGCCGCAATCGTACGACAAGTATTTCAGTCTGACAATGAGGGCGCATCACAAACGTCCAAATAAGTTCCCAATAAGTCCCCCTCCTTCTGCAAACTCTGCTCTAATTTACTCCCGTTTCAGAAGACCACAATAATAACCCATTTCGCGATTCGACCAATAAAACCTTTTCCTTATTTAAACTTAAAATGCTTCAAATTGAATTTGTACGTACTGGGCCGAGGTGGCGAAAATTGTCAATTACTTAACTGTCATAATTGCTCCAAACATCATTTTTACGTTATTTATTTTTATATAATACAAACAAAAAATGATGAAATGGTCATAATTGCTCTAAAATGATTTGTACGTATTGGGCCCAAGTGTTTAATTTTCTGACAAAATTTCAGGTTCCCCGGTCCAATACGTAGAAAAATATTTTGTCTGAAAAATAGGGCGCACTTACATAACTTTGAAAAAGTTTCCAAAAGTTGTTTTTCATTGGCTCAGCATAAAACAATTCGTCCCTATAACCCATTTCTAACCCCAATTTAACCGTGTCCTATTTCAAATTGATATGGGATTTTGGGTATGATACCTAAATTAA
>JAMKCH010027671.1:0-17688 GCA_023653785.1 Ophioderma brevispina
AGCATTTTGTGCTTCATGCTCGCCTTGCCCTCCCCATCTGACTTGCCAAAAAGTGATTTCTTATCTCCCAAAAACTATTTGCCTAATCTGGTTACAAAATTTGGTAACAAGCAGTGTCACCCATTTCAATGTTGACTTGGAGCACTGGACTTAACAAAAGCCTGGGGTGGAGTTCCAACACAAATCACAACACAGTTATAGAAATTCTAACAGTAACTAAGAGCATGCTTACGTGAGTCGTATGATCGGTTGAAATCTTTGTGAAATCCCCCCCCCCAGAATCCCAAACACACAATATTATTGGTTCTCATGATTATTCTAAATATTGTTGATAAGGGGGTGTTTTGTACATGCATCAGTTAGTGAGGTAATATCTCTGCAAAATTTGGGAATAAAAGAGTCTAGAAAATCTAGAAAAAGATGAAGTACATTATTGACCAGAGCAAGCAAAATGGTACTGTATGTGCATATTTGAAAAAAAAAAAATCCAAACTCTGCATATATTACCGAAACTTGTTACTGAATAAAAAAAATCATTTAACAGGCCATGGAAAATGACCCGTCGAGAGGAGGGGTAAGTATTTAAAGGGGGATGGTCCGATTTAAGTATATGACGTTTTCATCTTGGTTAGAATGGATTCACCCCAAAACCCCATCTGGAAAGTTCGCGCCGATATTTCAATCCGTTTTGTGCGAGGGTAAAAAATGTGATTTTGTAAGCCCCATAGGTAGTGTGTAAAAAATTAATATTGGTCGACCAAAATGGGGGCACGTTTTCGTTTAAAACTTCCAACCAACATCATTTAGCCCTAAGATTTCACAGGGTCCATGAGAAAAAAATAGTAGCTTTCTTCTGATACCAAATTTTCACCACTTCGATAAAATCTGGGATTCTGAGAACAAGGAACATATTAGCGATTGGGCCATGGGCCTTAAACGACATATAAACATAATTGGGGTCATTTAGCTGTCACAAAAGATACTTTATTTCAATTCAATTTATTATCATATGCGTTTGAGAAGAAAGCCATGCAGTTTAGAAAGCAGGAGGAAACCGGAGTATACGACTGAAACCAAACGCCATGAAATTGTAGGCCTGACCGAGGGTCGAACCTGGGACACAGTGGTGCAAAGCGGATGGAAATCAAAAAATTGCACTAACCCGACCCCTTCAAATGACCCTTAGAAATGACCCTTAGAAATGACCCTTAGAAATTTGTATAAAATGATCCTTATGAGGTACCAAATGATGATTAGAAACTGCGGTACCCTATGATCCTTAAAGTTGTTGTTCCGATTTATATGTGTTCTCTACTTGATATAGAGCCTGGCACTTGAAACATACACCCCATCAAGTACCGTGGGAAACAACTTGCGGTTTTGATGGTAGACGTAATAATGCATGTTGCAAAGCCCTATTCAATACATGTGCCTAATAAAGTGGTTAACCACTAATAAACGGAGGTTTTTGTTTATCTTGGAATTGAAATGGATTCGAGGGCTCAATTCATGACGACAATGAGAAAAATACGGAATTTCATATGATATCAAAATCGATTACTACTTCCGGGTAAATCAGGGGGGTCCCAAAGACGAAGGGAACACGCACCTTTAATAGGTAAATATTTTAAACTAAGGACCAATGACCATAGGAAATAGGTACCAAATGACCCTTATAAAAAGGTACCAATGACCCTTAGATATGGGTATATGGGTTTTGAAGTCCACAGCTGCACCACTCTCCCCACCCCCATCCCCCAGCCTTCAAACCTTTACTCTTGTGAATACAGGGGTACATAACTGTATAACATTCTATACTTTTTTAACCATTAGCAGAACTGATTCAACTGAAGCTTGTATATAACAAAATCCTATTTTGTAGTTATAGGTTATCATAATATGCTTACTACCTCTGATACATTATACACTGTCGCAACATATTTCTTTCACAGGGAAACCAGTTTAATGGTGTTATTCGGTTATGCCTGGTTTCAAGCATGAGGATGAAGTCAATGCCTTGCATGCCCACTCAGGACAAATAGACGTAATCGGGACAGCCTCATGGAAGTCAAGTAAGATAGAACAAATTAAAGGAATCTTTGCTTTTAATGTCATCTCTCCTTTGCTTTCTCCATTTCATTCGAAATTTCCCATTTTATTTGATTTTTAAAAAAACAACTACTGTATATTAATACCTCGCTATGCCCCAGTATGACTCGTCTATCAATTAAAAATATGCACCAGTCCAAGCTACACATACCAATATTAGATTGTCAAATTTTTGAATGCATATCACTTTCCCGTAGCAATGCACCACTTGTAGCTGTCACAGCACAGTCCGCATGCAGTACTACGCAGTACTACTATTGGAGTTAAGCAATTTGCGTTGCCACTATGTTGCGTCAGGTAATAGCTTTGATTCGTTTAATGTTGTTTTTTTTTTATATCAGTTTCCTTGGTAATTGGGGTAACAAATGTGGTTCCTGCCCTGCCTAGCATTTAATTTGCTGCTCTCACTTGGTGACACATCAATCTCAGTTGGGTTTAATGAGTACCGTTAATTTTGAGAAGAGCTTTCCATTAGGACACTTTCAATATGTAGAACTATACATGATGAAAGTTTGGTAACATTGAAGAAAAACGTGAAGGCATTGTAAGGGACAAACATCCACACACATGACCATTTCTTGAATTTATAGTAAGATACAAAAAACATTGGGGACAAAGTCAAAAAGAGTGTTTCCAAACTAAACACATATGTACCAAAAATAAGTGTTAGATATGGGTTCTTTCTTTAAAATTAAGTGTGTCAAAAACTGACTATAATTGCAGGAATAACAGTATTTCGTCACAACCACCCGATAATCCTCTGAAACTTCAGTCTTTCTGGTTTTGGTCAAATAGCGACCCATATTGCTATGAACCTTAGTAATTTTTTCTCTCGCTGAGTCCCGCTTTAAAGAGACCCTGACACATTGTGAAAAATAGTGCCCCCTCAAGATTTTTCAAAATTGATATTTTTGATGGTTTAAGCTTTTTATATTTACCATTAGCCCTCACTGAAATGATTAAGACCTAATTAGCCCCCCGGGTCAGCGCCGTATGGGTAATTATTTATTTTTATTTTCTTTAAACTTCTTTAGGCAGGGTAGCCCCTTCAGTGACACGAGCACGGATTTCCAAGGAGGCCTGCATATATACACATTGTACAGAATGAACTTATACAGACATTAAACATAAGATAAAAAAATACTAAACACAGAACAAATCAAATAAGCAATGAGTATAAATGAAACTATAGACATTACCAGTAGTACAAATGTGTTAGTGGGATGTACAAATGGAGATGCTTTACGCTGAGATAGACTCATTGTTATTATAGTTACAGGGATATCAAAGGAAGACTGTGACCATATTTGGTTGCTCTCATCTGGAACGTTTACTGTTCCTGGGATTTAGGTTCCCAGGTGGCTCATACAAAGAGTTTGTGGTGTGACTTCTGGTACCCTTAACATGAACTGAGTGGCAGAAAAGTTGAATCTGAGAGGAAAGGAACCTGGGCAAGACACGTTGAAGCATTTAAAAATAAGCATTAGCAGATGGTTATACAACCGATCATTAAGTTTTCCAATGCCATGACAATCAAGTTTTTAACAGGAGTTCTATATCGTCAGCGATAAATTATTGCGAGGCTAAATCTATTTGAAGAAACTTGAAGTGTGTTCATAAGATCGTTAGTACAGTTAGACCAGACAGGGCTGCAATAGACAAAATGTGGCATGACAAGTGAATTTGCAAGCAGAATAAAAGTATCTTTTGGAATATAATATTAAGTCTTCTTATAACACACAACGTTTTAGAAGTACATGCAGACATTTGATTGAGTGATAACACCAAAGACATCAGAGGATAAGAAATTACACCAAGAGATTTAAACTGGTCAACCCGTTCAATAGTATCAATACAGTGCAGAGAAACATTTTGAAAAATTATTGGAAGAACATGAAGTACCAAATACATAAACTTGTAAGGCTTCTTGTTTTCTTGGCATTCAAAGTGAGTTTGTTATCATCAAACCATTAGAAATGTTGTTTAAGTTTGATAAAGTTCAAATTCAAGAAGTGTGTGGATTGTCTGAAGTACAAAAGAAGTGTTGTATCCTCAGCAACATAGTACATTTTTACAGTAACACTATTTGGAAAGATTTGACAAAAATGATAAAAAGAAGAGGGCCAAGTATAGAGCCTTGGGGATTCCAATGTTGTATGTTTGAAGTCAGAAAGAGTAGAATTAATGTTGCCTGCCTGAGTTCTGCACTGAGCTAGGATAGAAAACCATGTAAGTGCAGGACCAGATAATACCATTTTGTGCAAAGTTATCAATGAGAAGAGAATGTTTAATGCAGTCAAAAGCCTTTCTGAGGTCAGGAAAAATGGCACAGTGCACGACCCTCATCAAATATTTTCAAAAAAAAATCCTGAACATCAAGCGAAAAGTAGTAGCTGTGGAATGTTAGCACGAAAACCTGATTGGTTATCAGAGAGAAGGCCATTGTCAACAGGTACGAATACAAGTGATTGTGAACAGCTCTTTCCATGATTTTAGAAATAAGTGGCAGAACGGAAATAGGTCGATAGTCCCCACATTGATTGTCACAGATTTTAAATATAGGGGGGCTAACTTTGGCTTTTTTCCAATCTGCCGGAAAAACTGATGTAGTAAGGGAAAGGTGCCAAATAAAGCAAGAGAATTGCTTATATAAGGAGCAGCAGCTTTAGATTTTTACACTGAAAGCATCAAAATCCTGGGACTTATATTAGACATATCACAATATTTGCTTATAACAAACTTTGTAGAGAAATTACAGAAACTGAAAATAGAATCACAAGAACGATTAAATATTGTAGGTGATGTGCTGTCTGCCGTATGAAGCATCATCACACTTATCGCAAGAGGAGAACCAATAGAAGTGAAAGAGTATTAAAAGCATTAGCAGTATTTAGCTGAAGATGTGAAAACAATCACCGCTTATTAACAGAAATTGGAAGTAGATGATGCTTTTTTAGGTAACAGCTTTTTGAGAGTGAGACCAGAATTTGTTGAGTTGTTAACATTTTAGCAATAGAGCAGAATTAGAATCTCTTTTTATAGATAAGTGAAGCATATTGTTGGCTTTATTGCGATTAACGATAAAATTTAGCCATATGCAAATCATGGGGATCATTAGATTTATGAGCTTCTAGCGTGAAAAAATAGTCACGGTCTTTGCAAACAGTCAGAAATTCACTAGTGATCCATTCTGTTTGAGAGCCTTTCATACGTGTTTCCCTGACTGGCGCTATGAGCATCCAAGGGCTTTACAAATAATTCTTTCCAAATATTCCAAGCAATATCAACATCATTACAATATGAACTTGATCCAGGGGCTAATTTTCTAATAGTATCAACAAAGTACTCTCATTAAAATTTTTATATGATCTTGTCTTAGTAATTAGGCGATGGCTTAATCTGGTATGTAATTCCGAACAACATAAATAAGAGAATGTCACTAAGACCCAGGACTGTGAAACACAGAGGGAGAAATGTTCTGGTCGAGACACAAAAGCAAGATCAATGTCTTACTCTTTTCAGTAATGCGTGTATAGTCATTAATCAGTTGAGGGAGCTGTGAATGGTTAGGGAAATCTATTAGATACCTTTTAGCTGGAGACGATTTAAAAATATCAAGATTAAAGTCACCTACAATAATATATCATCATAAATAGAAGCACAATTTGAAACATATAATCAATTTTTGTAAAACATAGTCAGCGTAGCATCAGGAACACGATAGACAGTGCCTAGAATAATTGGTTTGGTTTGTGGTAGATTGATTTCAATCCACAAAGCTTCCATCAAATGAGAAGATCACTGATTCTTTGATGACATTAATACACGTCCTTAATATAACAGGCAATACCACCATGATTTGGATTTTCTATTAATTCTACAAAAATAGTAATCATCAATTTTAAGTTCACTGGTCATCAATATCACTGGAAAGCCAAGTTTCATTTAACCCAGAGAATACATCATATTGTTGCGGATGTGAAGAAAGGATATTAAGTAATCAACTTGTGTTTCTTAAGCTACGAATATGGAGGTTGGAATCTTTAATCCCTTGCCAAGTGAACAGTTAAGATAAATAAATGGGTCATCACAGAAAGGAAGCAACATTGAGGACATGTCCTATAGAAACAGGAATTACACCAGTATTTGTTAGCATTAAACAAAACGCTTTTTAATTAAATGTTATGTGAACATTATTCCGCAGACAAAATGGAAATGCCTGTGGACAATGGGTTTAACACAAGAAACACACACCAGAGTATTCCCATGGCATGCATTCGCTCTTGTTTGTTGATCTGTGACTGTTTGGTTTAATATCAATGAGTAAGATTCTATGATATTCATGTAATAGACAATTTGTTGATCAAAGTTACGGCAAATTTAAGTTAGCTACAAATTACCTGGATTGCTTTAGCCTCTTATTAATGTCCCTATCTGTCTTGGGTATGTTATTTTCATGTGTAAAATATATCTATTCTTCCAATGGCCTAGACTATCACGTGCAAAAAATATTGAAGAAATTAATATTTTTTGGAAAATGTGCAGATACAGCATATGGCTGCTAATCAACCCAAACCATCTGTGGATGAGGGCTCAGCATTTTCTCTCGACATAGATTTAATAGTGGTCCATTTTCATTGTGATTTTCCAAAATGTTCACTAAATTCTCCTGGCTCATGTTAAAGTGTTTGGCACTTGCTGGCATATTTGTCAACTGCTCCCTGCACAGCACATATCAATGCTAAAGTTCCTTAAAATTCTCTTGAAGAGATCAATGATTTCTCCAAAAGAGGAATTGCTAATGGCACAATTAGGGAATATATAATCGTTGCCGTGTCTGAAATTTGATCAAGACCACCAACGTCTTTGAGAATCATAAACCCAAAAATTTGGGTAATCTTTGTAACAGGTATCCCTTTCCTTTTCCAGCCCACGTCAAAGTCAGAGCATCGATTATACTTGGTGTTTCATTCAAGTAAGCCATTGGAGAATCAAATCTAATCAATGAAGTCAAGCTGTAGGTATATCAAAGCAGGATTTTCTCCAATGATGTGGGCAAATTCAGTGAAAGAGTCATTAGTTGTCACCAGTGAGCAGTTTGCAAGTTCTATAGGAAGAGCATTTGTAGTCAACGTTTCTAACATAGTCCTGTCTTCTGACACAGTAATCTCTTGAACATAGAAGCTCTGGTGGTTAAGGTTTCCTCCAAACTAGTTTGTGTTCGCCTGCCCACTAGGCGAGTTGTTAGTTTCTGCCGTAACATGAGATTTCACATGGCTGAATTAGAATGAAACAAAAAGCAAGAGCAAGATCATAAAGATCCTGTGGTTGCATTTGGCAAGTTGGGCAACCATAATGTACTGCAAGCACTGAATTTGGAAAAAGGTCACAAGATTGGGTTTAAAAAAAACTCAGGTAATATGCAGCCAACTCAGCAGAACAGGTATTGACTGTTTTTTTAACAAACTAAACAAGTTTCGTTCATTCCCATAACAATAGATAAGTACAAAAACAGCACTGATTGTTGTTATGGTTATAATTGTTGTTTTGGCCATATTTACATTATACCCTTCACCAGTCTCTCTTGGCAACTTGCAGCCGTGAATTTTTTTTTTACGGCCAGCCGGAATGTACTTAGGTGACATAGGCGGCACTGTCACACACGAGGTCACGATTCCAGCAAGCAAAACCTTCCCATCATACAAGCTGTCCAACAGTTTCACCTTCAAGCAAATGATTTATGTACAACGTTTAAAATATTCACAAGATGGGCCATAAAATGACAACAGGTGACCAATCGAATGTGCAGGATTATTTGTTTAGCCTGCGTTCGGTGAAAATTATTTGTCACCGTCAGGCATAATATTCAGCGACATACATGTGTTACCGTTCACCGTAACATTCGTCAAAGCGCGTTCCCATTCTTAATGAAATACCCCCATCCTTGAAAAATACCTTTAGTCGAAAGTTCAAATATCAATAATAATAATCGAACACATGCTTACCTGAAATAGACTTCTACAGTGAGATTTTGACCCATAAACTGACGCTACTTTTCACATGATTTTCAGTGGTGAAATCGCCATTGGATGCTATGAACATTTGCTGGAAGCCTTCAAATTAAGCCAGAAGAATTGTGGGAATTACTACGGTTGCAATCTATTTTACGGGTTACACCATTGCCGCTATTTTAAAACAACATATATATTGTCTGTACACCGATAATGAGATTTTATGATTCGTTACGGCTGCCGTGACAAATTTTGTCACAGCTGCCATTGCCAAGAGAGACCTGTTCACACACACACACCAAATGTTATCATGTGGGGGGGGGCCTACTTTTAATTGTTAATGGAGTAAAACACATGATACAGAATAAGTGAGAAATTATGCCACTTACTTATTTAATTAGTTGATTTATCACAAATGCACCTTGATCAGACCGTGAGAAGCACAAACTAGAGCTGTGGATTGTGTGTGATCTGTTATCTGATTCACAATTGAAAGTTTGTAAAATTTATACTCTTATCTGTGTTATAGTAGATTTCAGTGACCACTGTATCTCATTAAAAGTTTTGGGGTTGGTTAATGCATAGAAGGGGGGCAATTTTGCTGATAAAATCAGTATAACTTACCCAGTGAGTAAATGTCATAAATAAACAATTCCAACATTTCAATTGTCTTGATTAAAAATAATCTAGTTATTAAAATTAGGTGGCACTGACTTATAAATTGTATAACTTTATTTGTAATTTAAGTCAATATAAACTATATTATTTTCAGTCTTTGTTACTGTATGTAAATCATATTATTTGGGCTATTTTAACTTGTTAACATTCTTGCGTTTATGGAAACGAAGTTGAACATAAACAAGGTTATCTCACGTTGCTGCTAGCCTCTTTGGGTCGACAGGGTTGCCTTCCTATAACAACCCTGTCTCCTTGTGCTGGCGTGTTTCTATGTGAGCTATCGTCCAATCAGATAGCTGTCCGGGTGGTGACCTCTTTGTTTTTCATCTGCAGCTTCGTCACTTGGTGTGTGACGGCCATCTGTGGAGGTCATAGTTTAGTGGTGCTCTCTATATACTTTAATTTTTAAACCACCCACCACACCCAATGATATTTTTCAGTTTCCGGCTTCCCTTTTTTCTAATTTCTAGATTTGGGAGTCATATTTTAAGTATAATTAACCATATTTCTATAAATTTCTATATCTTTCACTACTGAGTTCTCTCGGGTGATAATTCTGTGCATTACTACTGAGCTCTCTCGGGGTTACAATGTATGTCAATGTGTTATACTTAAAGACACTATCAGGGATTTATCAGAGAGGGTCAAAATATTTGAAATTTGCAGGATACTTAAAATTTAAGTATAAAGTCCTGTAAAATTCCCAAAGTTACTTTTTCCCACTGTAGAATTCACAGGAAAGGAAGAAAACGGCAATATTCCAAGATTCAAATCTCCATTCAATTACGTGTTGTAGTAAGTGTCCGAAGGACAGTAATGACTAAAATCTAAGATTTTGTCTATATTAGGTTGATTCTGGCCTATAATTGCAGGGTATGTTAGGATACTCGTACTTGTTACATCATGCAAAAATCTGATTTTTTATGATTTTTCGATTTTCTGATTTAGCAAATCACTGATAGTGTCTTTAAGCATCATGCTAATTAATATATAAGTTTAAATTAACCATATTCTATAAATGTATATATCTTTCACTACTGATAGGCTATGGTACATGATACAATGTTGGCCTTTTAATTAAATATCGTGCTCCAAACCTGGGGATTACTTATTTCCTTCACTAAAATTAAAACAATATTATTTTAACCAGGAAAGCTTTGTCCCCACATGAAAGGGGTGCACATTATTTAGAAAAATGAATAAAATGTCAACTCAATTTATTTCTAGAATATCAATGACCAATGGATATACATAAACCTCAACATGCTCGAGCGAACAATGGGGCTAATTATACTCAATAATCGGCCCGAAACACACTTCACATTCTTTTTACATCTGGTCCATTGTTATTGTGCACGCAGTTGAACAGATTTCTAATGTTATGTCCTTGCTGCATTGCCGTGAGTTCCTTCCTCGTTCGCGATGATAAAAGAAATCTTGAGATTCTACTGTGTGTTCATTAACTTTGACCATATGATTAATAATTTTTTTTCGAAAAGAAATGTAAAGAGACCAAATTCATGAAAGAAAAAAGCCAATGGCAAGGACTGACCTAATTTGTGCATTACCTAAATCCGCAAGTTATTGTCTTTAAAACCCTATTTCTATTCAATTTACCACGAAAGGCCATGGTATTCAGCACCTACATTTTAAATCATGATCGAGTGAGTATGTTGCCCTTGTAAGTTATGAACAGATACTAGAGCTCAATACGGGGAAGTCATAACACCTGATATAGCTTGAAATCCTTCAACAGTGTGGGCAGTAACAATGGACCTGCATACTCTGTTGAGAAGAGATCTGAAGTGTTTTAGTTGATTGTTGAATATCATTAGCCCTATTGTTCGCTTGAGCTTACGTGTACATATTGGTCACTGACATTCTGGGAGTAAATTGAGTTGACATTTTATTAATTTCTAAATAATGTGCACTCTTTTCATTTGGGGATACAGCTTTTCCTGGTTTACATAATATTTTTAAAATTTTAGTGAAGGAAGTAAGTGATCCCCACGTTGGAAGCCGAAATATGTTAACCTAACATATCATTGCCTATGAGTTTTCGCTCGGGTGATGATCCGTGCTATACTACTGAGCTTTCTCGGGTTACAATGTATGTCAATGTGGTTATACTAAGGCATGAATAATAAATATTAAGTATAATTAACCATATCTCTGAAATGTCTTTCATACTGAGTTCTCTCGGTGATAATCCGTGCAATACTACTGAGCTTTCTCGGGTTCAATGTATGTCAAGTTGTTATACTAAAGTGACAGGAGGAGATTTTTTTTAGAGACGAATTTCTCTCAAATTGCACATGATCGACTTGTATACCACCTACCAAAACTTCCATAGGTTTTAATGGACAAACCGTACAAAGAAACAGCAAACCTTGTTTTTAACTTGCCTACTACGTACTTGTCCCCATAGAACACCGTGCTTTGACTTTCTTCTGTCGTTCATCGACAGAAAGTACTAATCATCATATTATTAACCATCAAGACGGCGTATTCGGCTTATTCACTTCAGTCGTGATCTAATACATTGGAAAAGGCTTCACAAATATGCCAAAACCCGGGTTCGAAAAAATTGGTGACGCAGCCTCTTTCTGGAAATCTTTTCTTTCCTCATGTCTCTTTAAGCATTATAATAATATAGTAAAACAATGATATATGATTATTATTTGCTGTTAATAGTCTGTCATTATGTGAAATTAATTTCCCTCTCGGGTTACGTCATCTGTTTTAAAAGCATGATACTATTATAACAATGTTAATAATGATATCGTGCGATAGTATGCAATCATTGCTCAATCCAAACTTATTTAGGATGTCTATGCCCTTAGGACACTGAGCTTTTCGTTTCGTTCACATTCATGTAATCTCCTGTTCAGTTTACGGGGATATCTTGGGCTACTTACATTGATTTGCTGTAGTTAATGTTCTTGCTAAGTAGTCATTGATGTTATTTTGTACTTCACACCTGATCATTATCGGAAGGTCCCAGTACCCGCCGCACAAGTTTGTATACTGTATTTATGGTATTTTAGAGGTCTTTACCCCGCGAAATTCCCATATTCTTAGCGGTTCTTTACCCAAGTTTATCTAATTTTTAGTGGTCTTTACCCAAATTAATCGTATGTTAGAGGTCTTTACCTACCCAACTTATATTCTTATTGCCAAATTAGAGATCTTTACGCAAATATCTTATTTGAATTAATATTTATGCCATGGTACCAGGTCTGGGGACCAGATTAAAGGTTCTTTACCCTTTCCTGTTGACATATTTATTATGCATTAAATGATCTTCACAGATGGCTGGACATGCCTCAAAGCTCACATAGGTGTTCTTGTTTTCTTTCTTCTTAGCATTGTGAGATATGGGCATCTTATATTGAATACTTTCCAATGATGTATTAACTTGAATATTGTTCACCTTGACCAAAATCAGTCTGATTTATTCCATAGGGTGATGATGTGGGCTTCATCATTTCAGGCTAGGGCTAATATATATATAAAACTTGGCAATCTTGCAACAATATCAATTTGGCAAATCTTGAGTGCACACTATTTTCCAAATTTGCCAGTGTCTCTTTAACTAATATAAATTTTTGATTTCCCTTTTCTCTTATAGTACGGTAATCGATTGCGTGACCGACTGCAAAGGTTTTTCTGTGGTGTTGTGGGACATCCAGAGAGACATGAATACACAGGTATGCATGGAAATTCCTCAAGTGTTATTTAAGAAATAAAGGGCGATGCAGTATCCTTTATGGGCGAATAATGTGTCCGAGGTCGGAAAAAAATAAATAATGGACGAGGCGTCCCTATCCATTATTTTATTTTTTTCCGGACGAGGATACATTATGAGCCCATAAATATACTGCAAACCCTTTATTTCTATTCTATTACCGAAAACAGCGTGATATAATGAGAACATGCATTGGCGACCCATTATTGCAGAATAATGGGCAGTAAACTGACAATCAGAATGCTGCATTTTCAATAATGGCAGGTTCAGAGGTAATAAGAATATATGGTATACTGCTTGTCCCATCACTCTCTAAAACTTTCAGGTGCCCATGCTCGTGCGTAGAATTAAAGGTCATGGTCCGATCGCTAATAGCCGCGTCCCCAGGGACCCTAGATTTTACTGGAAGTGGTCAAAATTTTGGTATCAGAAGAAAGCAACTATTTTTTCTCATTTACCCTGTGAATTTTAGGCTAAAGGATATTGGTTTGGATGGTTGGAGCAAAAAGTATAATCATTTTGCGTCGAACATATTAATTTTACAACAGTGACTTAGGATTACAAAATCCGGTTTTTTGCTCTCACTTCAAAACGGGTCAGTTGAAACCTATGGCGTGTTTTTGAAACTTTTACCAGATGGGGTTTGGGCGGTGGAAGGCTCATTCTATCAAGATGAAAATTTATAGACTATATGGGTCATCCCCCTTTTAAAACACAACCTTGTCACAATTGGTGTTGAAAACACCCCCTTCATCTTCAAAATCATTATTTTTTTTGGCTAAAATACACTCCTTTAGTTACAAAGTCACAAACTTTTTTTTAATATACCACCTTTTTCATTCAAAATCAAACATGAAATGGAAAATACAGTCAGGAAGACACACAAAGTGTATCTCGGTACAGGAATTTAGGGGACGCCAATCTAATGCTTTTATATAACTTTTCTATGCCATCTGCATTCTAAAGGAAAGCCATTGTCAATATTTGTTAATGAAAATCCATGAGTTTTTGAGCCGTTGCCCTTTTTGAAATTTTGTGAACTTGCCAAATGAAAAAATACCCTTTTGTAATAGCCACATTTTGTAAGGCCCACCCCTCTACTGTTCCACAAAAAAATGAGATTTTGCCAAGATTACATGGTAATTGGCTAATAAAACATAACTGTGAGGTGAAGCTCAAATTGTGTGTGTCGCAAAAGAAGGGAATTCAGGATAATTAATATTGAGGATCGCCGATAATAGTTATGGCTGCTGGAAATGTTAATTTCATATGAAATAGCCAGGAAATAGCCACCATGTAGTGTTCTATGCTCATCCATTAGCTGTTCTATCAGTTCATGCAAGTCAATTGATGTTATTTTTGTGAGGTTGCACTATTTCGAAATGGAAACAAAAAATTTGGCATTTCCAGCTTCGCCGTAAAGGGGACAGGAGATTTTTTGAGGGGGGGGGGGGGGGGGGGGGTGGATATACAATTTCTCTCAATCTGCATTTGAGGTGATAGAACACCTACTGAGAATTTTGAAAAGCAGTTAAAGAATGCTTCAATTATTGGACAAACACTTTACATTATAGGCCTCTCAGAAAACACTTTAAAGAAGCTCAGCCTAATTATTATAAGCTGAGGCATAATGTTGAGTACCAATAATAGATAAATTGTTTCTTGGGAAAAGGGGGGAGTTTGTCTGTTTATTTCTGACAAGGTTAGCTATAAAATAAGGTCTGATTTATGTGTTGCAAATGCAAATTTTGAATATGTTGTATGAAATAGAGAAGAAATGATGATAAAATATAATAGTGGGCATAATATCGTTCACACACATCCTATTGACGACTTTATTACTGATATATATCATTCTTTGGTCAGATCAATAGTGAAACAAATTATGTATCTAAGGGGTTTTAATATGGATGTACTAATAAGACGATATTCATCGTCACGACACATGCAGCTCATCTGGATCTTGCTTTATTCACACTTTTTATTCAGCTATTTACAATCCTACCAGCATCCAGAGCATAGTGCGACTATTATAGACCATATCCTATAATAATCACACTGTTCATTCGAAATTATAGTAACAGATATAAGTGATACTTACCAACAACTTTGACGACAAATCATGCGGTTAAAAATTCGTCCAGATTCAGATCATTACTATAAAAAATCACAATAATTGTACTATTAACGTTTAAAACAAAGTTATCTTCTGTAAACTGGCAACAAGGTTGGATAATCAAGATGTAAGTCAAGAGTCGCTAGTTGTCAACATTTTAACAGAATGTATGATGATGCATACCGCTTAAAAAATGCCAGCGTAACAGAGCACAGGAACACGATTTCCTTGGATTACAAAAGGATTATTAAAGAGTATCAATGTAAAAAAAACCAGCTGTATAAAAAATATTTGCAAAAAACTGCGATGAAAACCACAACACTTCAAATCAGATAAAAAACAAACTTAAACAGTTTTGTCTATTCAAAAAGGAATGTATTATAAAACTTAGGTTTGATTCCGTTAAAACAACATGCGAAAGACTTGGCAAACAATTAATCTTATTATTGGACGTAATAAGAAAGGCAACGTTCAAGTAAATTTAAACTGATTTCAGGTTAAAAACAAATCCATATGAAATTCCAATGGGTTTATGACTTTTTGTGTTAACATTGGGCACGAACTTAGCTACAACATCATACAAAGGGTAAAAAATATTATGACTACATGAACAAACAACTTAGCAGTAACATGTATATGAAACCAATTGTGGATGAGAAATCAGGAAGATCATAAATAAATTAAGCAAAATAAAGTGCAGGACATGCGACGATAGGTAATTACGTTGTGAAGCGAGTCACCAGTGAAATCTTTCATCCAATTAGTATGATTTTAAGTTGTCTATTTTTACAGGTGTTGTTCCCAAATGGTTTAAATAGCAAAAGTCATACCCATTTACAAAAAAAAGATGATTCGGAAAACTTTTTTCACAATTATCGTCTGTTATCGGTCTACCTACTTTTTCAAAAATACGGAATGAATTGTTTTGCAAAACCGATGTACAGAATATATTCAAAAATTCAACATTTTAATAATAAACCATTCGGATTTAGATCGAATCATTCTACTTTTATGGGCTATTCTTGATCTCATGATAAGTTTGCGGAATCTGTGGCAAAACAATGAAACCCCGGTCGTTTTTTTTTTTTGGATTTTCCTCGATCTTTCAAAAGCTTTGACCAATGATATGACATTTACTGCATAAATTAGAACTCTATGGATTTCGGGGCATGTTTTGAGTGGTTCAAAACTATCTCAAAAAACGATCACAACTATGTATCTCAATTATGTAAATTTGACCTTTAAAGAAATACATGGCGTCCCGCAGGGGTCATATTAGGTCATTATTATAATTCTATATGGGTAATGGATTTGGAACTGTGTTACCGTAATTAAGTTGTCTTGTTCGCTGATGACACAACAATCCTATTCTCATAGGAAATATTAAATTAAGTCGGATTCATAAAGAGCTTGCAGAGGTTAGTAATTGGTTTAAGGCAATTAAACTGTTCTGTGTAAATGCGAGCAAGACAAATTTTATGTACTTGGTACACATAAGAAACCTGTATTATAAGATGGAAAAAACAGTTGCTTTTATTTTGGACAATACCAAATTAAAACGACGTTAATGTACAAAATTTCTTGGAAAATGTTGATGAAAATCTCACATGGAAAGACTCATGTCGAAATATTTCAAAAAGTATTTCTAGGGGCATCGGTATTAAATAAGCTCAAACACTTTGTGAAGAAACGAATTACATCTATTACATTATACTTACCCTTATATTGCCATATATAAACTATGGCATCCTTGTTTGGGAATGCAAAATAGTATATCCTTGACAAAATATATAAATTGCAAAAAACGTGCAGTAAAAATTTAATCCAATAGTGAATACCTGAGTCAAACGGCTACTCTTTTTAAAACAATATATATCCAAATGTTTAGAATAATTCAATTCGACTCGTCCTTTATGTATAGACACTTTAACAATCTACTTCCAGAATCATTTAACTCTTATGTGTCAGGACAAAATAGTTATCATGATTACCATACAAGAAATACTGAGATCTACAATGTTAGAAAACAAAAAACATGAAATTTGCTTCTAAGTCGGTAGACAATTCAGCACCAAACCGAGAATTATTGAGAAAATGTGAAATCTCAAGAACTATGAAATTCAGATCGAAAGTAAAAAAAATAATTTGATATTGAACTACATTAGTTTTTGTGCCTCTTAAATTTAGTTTACTGCAATGAATATGTTCTGTGGCTTTTCTTGTAGTATTTTTTTGTCATATTTGTATTAAATTAGTATGCTTTAGTGTGTGTGTGTGTGTGTGTGTGTGTGCGCCTCTTGGTTTAAAAATAGTTTTATGTTTGGTTTGTGACTGCAGGTGGATTTTGAGAGGTCTTTATTGTGTTGATTGTATGTTAAAGTAATGGTCATTTAGGCTAAATCTATTTTGGTGGTGCCCGTATCGGGCCATTCCCTTTTGGTATTCCCCCTGCATTCTAATGTGTATTGATCGATTGTCTATGTGATTGGATTCTTAGAATGTAAATAACAAGATATGATGATGATGATGAATTGTTTCAAAGGTTTATTGGTCAAACAAGAACAAAGAAAAAACAAAAAAAATTTGAACTTGCCTGCTATTGTCCCCATAAAAAGCATGCTTTGATTTTCTGTCGTGCATCAAATCTTAATGATCTTATTACATAATGATGGGTATTTAGCTAATTCATTCATGTGTGATTCTAATAATCATTGGTAGAATTCTAAAGATGCAAAAAAAAACTTGGGTTCGAAAAAAATTAGAGGCGCTTCATTCCGAGAAATGTCCTTGTGTCTCTTGAAATTACAGTTGGGGATTCCGATTCTAAGTAAAAAAATCACTTCTGTATGACAAACACACACTTTGAGATTACATTTCACAAGTATAGTTCTAGACAAATACCAACACAAAGGCTTCAAAACACAAAACTCTTTTCCAACAACAAGAAAGATATGCAATGGTTTTATTTAAATCCTAGTATTGACCAAAAAGTAAAATGGCTGCAGCACTATGAGAAATACCCCAGG
>JAMKCH010027672.1:0-27831 GCA_023653785.1 Ophioderma brevispina
ATTTGAGATCAATTTAAGAGAATAACGGTATTATTTTGGACCGGCGTGTGGCAAGCCGAGATAGTCCGGCGGCGGGAGCCAAAGTCCGGCTCCATAGACGATAACGGAATAAAGCGTGAAACTAATGTTGGTGAAGCGTCAACTGAATCGATTCCCTATTGTTCACCATTGTTCCCGGACTATGAGTACCCGGAGCGATATTATTCTACACCTGTGCTCTCTTTACGGACGAATGGAACCCAAGCGATACCATTATTTTTATGGAAGACCGAGGCCGGAGCCGAGTTCTTCCACGCAAAAATAATGGTGTCCGCCGGATTCATTCGTCGTAGAGCTTACCGGTTCCCAAAATCATACCTTTATTCTCATTCTTTAACACTTTTAATCTTAGGGTCTCTTAAAACCCTATTTCATTATGCTAAGCAGGATGTCACCACCCGTAACAATCGAATCAACCTTGCACGCAAACGATCATACGCACCGATAACGCAACGCGGGCAGGCGCGCGCGAACATATCAAACTCCACGCGGTATGACGCGAGCGCTTCACCCTAAAAATAACTCAATACGCCGCACGTACTACCTGTGTTCAATTTCGAGAATAAGGTATGATTTGGGAACTGGTACTCCTTTATTACGATGGAACCCAAGGCGATACCATTCTTTAATGGAAGAACGAGGCCGGAGGCCGAGTTCTTTCCCGCAAAAATAATGGTGTCGCCTGGTTCAATCCGTCGTCGAGAGTACCCCGGTTACCCAAACTCATACCTTTAATTCTCATTCTTAAACAGCAAGTATTCATTTAAGGTCATCTTTAACCCAATTTCACAACAGATCATTTACGGCTTAAACAAGAAAGGAATGCCATCACCCAGTGAAACAATCGAACACCCGCTGAACGCAACGATCATACGCACCGAACGCAACGTTGGCAGGCCGCCGCGCGACGTGCAAAACGCGGTATGACCCGGAGCGCTTCAACTAAAATAACTTTAATACGCAGCGCGTACCTAATACCTGGGTTCAATTAAACGAATTGAACCCGGGCATCAGCCAATGAAATTGCTTTCTTTTCACAGCTATTTAAGACATGTCGAATTTAACCCGGGCATCAGCCAATGAAATGCTTACATTTTCACAGCTTGTACTTATAAATATTGTTCTTGCATGTTTGCAAACTTATGAGTGTTGCAGTATGTTTTGACGAGGGCTTGTAATGTGCTTTGGCTTATTATTTTTTTTGATGAGATCATGTATTCTAAGTAATTTTAACGCCTCCAATAAGACTCCAAAAGGTAACTTTCTAAAACAGCTGTGTAGTGGGCTTAAAAATAGAACCTAATGGGGGAAACAGGGTAAAATAAGGGGTAAATTAAAACAGGGTAATTTAAAATCAAGTCTCAAATTGTGTTTAAATGCACACCAATACATTTTATCGTTATAAGGAATTAAAAAGGTATAGTTATAGTTTGTCTAGTTCAACCTTTAGTTAAAAAGGTATTGCCCACTATAAGGTTCATGCGTCCATCCTGGTGGTAAATCTTACCCAGTGCTCCGATTCGTTGATTATCATGTTTTGAGAGTCCAAGTGTTAAAAAGAGTGGATCCGACGACGAAAAATGATAATCATTAAAATAGGGCGATTTACGCCCAAAATTTATTGGTCTTGCTATGAGTTTTAAAATATGTGCCGATTGCGCGACTGCGTACTAGGCCCAATATTTTGCAACTAATAGCTCGACCAATAAATTTGGGCTCAATCAAATCCAATTTATATGAACTGGTTTGTGATGGTGTTCAAAATTGTTTGTCTTGCCTTATTTTACAAGATTGGCCATAATTTTCTAATTGGGGGGAGGAAAATGTAACAAGGGTCTTTACAATCTACATGGTCTATGGTACCAAAAATTTGCCACAAAAATGTATACACAGGTGTCACTCAAAGAGTATTAAAATGCACATTTTCTGCCTTTCGTATATGGGCGACAGCAGAGCAGAAATTTGACACCAGATTTAACAAAATCTGAGCTTAGGGTAGGGTTATTAGAAGCACCCTCTCAAGTATAGAAAAGCATCTTCAAGCCTTGTTCCAACATACTTCGCAAGTAGGATTCTCATTATGTAACCTACTCAGTGAACATTTCCCGATTCCATTAATTTTTGCCCAGTAAAAAATTTGCATTAAACTGAGTGCACATCGGTTGTTGTACTCTATTTTACTCTATTTAATCTTTTTTTGTTTAACAGTGTATTTCAATCCTAATGTCCTCCCAAAATGTATTTTTCCTCTATCTTTAAGGAACCTATGTGGCTTATGGTGGTATGAGTATCCTCTCTGCACCGATTACACACCTTGCAAATCGATTTTGGGTGCTCAGATGGTCCAAGAAGTGTTTTCTGGCCAGTGTGATCCCCTTAGCCAATGGTACGACGACTGCTGTTATGCTTACGAAAGAGAAGAAAGCCGGTGCAACTCCCACGGCAGATGATGCTTTGTCATCACTTTCAGACAAAGCGTCAGGGCAAGAATCTGCCACTTGTCCTTCTTCGATCTGTGTTAAACAGAGCCTCGACTGAATAACGCTAGGTGTCTTTCTGGTGTTGGACTGTGTGCGATTGGTAGCACAAATGAACAGGTGAATAAATGCAAGAATCAAAGGGAAGACGATCTTATATCTCAGATTCCTGTTACTGACCACTTCATGGAATAAGTTAGAAAAATGCCTACTGTTCATCTGCCATGGACATGCACAGCTGATATCATTTCCCTGGGAATTAAATTTAGTTGTGGGTTGTTTTTTTCAAGGGATCCAGATCAACATGTATATTTCGTCCAGCATGAGCCATCTGCATTGGTACGTCATCTTGAAAGACTTTGTAGTGTAATGTATGATAGTCCATCTCTAGCATACTCAACAAAATTTCATTTCCTCGCCATTTTGGGAATATTCAGAAGAGTAACTGTTTCCAAATCCATCCAAACTATGGTGATGTGCACTCGTACACTGCCGTGTTTGCTTGCAGGAAAATCTATACCGAAATCCAAGTTGTATTCTTTGCACAGTGAAATCCGCTTGTTTTCAAACACCCATTTCTAACTTTTGAAAATCGAGGAATAAGATGGTGACATAAACACGAGGCCTTTGGAGCAAGTACGATATCTCCTAATGATTTCAAATCATCTAATGCGCAACTAAGTCGGACGTGACGTACTAAATAAAGGGTTACTGAAAAGGTTGCTTGCGGCCCGGGAGTGGTTTACGACCCTTATACTCAGTTTGTCGACACTGTCATGTTTGTCAAAAAGTTGGGTTATGCAAGGTCCCTCGTGTGTTCCAGCTAAAATTGACGCGGGTCTAAATGCGAAATATAACATATCATTGAGTTTGGGACGTTTCAAAAACAATACATGTTCTTCCGGTGTGAAAACGGGAACAAATTGGATGTATAAGTCAGTGCATATAGTGGGAGCACCCTAACGTTACATCATGGGAAAAAACAAGGAAATTCATCATTTCTGTATTTGTTGTATAGCTTAAAAAGGAATGTACACACCATTCGCTAAACCATACATGTTTCGGAAACTGAAGGTTGTTTTGTAAGACTCTATTATTTTCAATGTTGACGGATATACAGGGCTGTGCGAGGAAACAATTAGGGTTGCAAAACAAAAAAAAACACATTTTTTCACTAATATGTTACCTGATTGAAAAATCTTGAAGATGAAGTGGTATTGCCAATTATAATTATAATTCTTACAGGCAGAACTAATAGGGCTTTCAAAACCATATAAAATTGGTACATTCAGTTATTGGACAAGCAACATTATAGGGTGGCCAAAAACTTGACACATTTTTTGTGAAAAATAATAACATTGAGTTTCTTAGGAAGTACAAAATTGATCTCATATACAAAACAGTAAGAAAGCATTGTTATGTGAAATCTTCAAGAAAGAATCATAACAATATCTGGACAGGTAACAAAGTAGTTTTTGTACAGGGGTGGTATGAAAATGTAGTTCAACTTTGTATTGTAAACGATTTTTTTTGCCTATTATGTATACATAATTTTTAGGCTTTGTACCTTATAATCAGACTGTGTGGGTGAGGTTTCCTCTAATTGTAAGAAAATTTTGATCCGTTAATTGTATTTAAGATAACATGTAGTTTACAGAGACCATACACTTTCAAATGTGAAACACATACAGGGTGGTATTCAAAAGAATATGGTAGTATGCTATTATAAAACAAAAATGTCCTATGATCGATGGTGTTAAATTGGTCGTTGAATCTTGAACATTCAATTCCAAATAATACACTTGCTTTGGAACCAGTTACTTCATTAAATGTCTTCTAAACAGCAATAGCTACATGTAGCAATTCTGATCTGTTTGTATTCGTTTTTTTGTCTCACATGCAAATAGGCTATCAAATGACAAAATGGAGGTAAATTTTAGTACATTAATTAGTTAATGGTAACTACGTAGGCATATTTAACTGATGGAAAAGGCATAGTAGTTTGGTCATTTAATATAACTGTTTGTTGATTGACTTTTAAAGCATTTAGTTTGTGGGGTAATGCTTTGTATAGTTGAAAACGAATCACATGACTTGCAGGGGGCCAGGCTGTGTTAACTGTTAATTAAATCAAAGTTAATTAATTAAATAGGGTTGAATTTGTTTAAGTTACTTGGATTTTATACTACGATATGGAACCTGTGCAAAGAGAAGAAATCTCCATATCACTTAGTTGGTTGCTTTACAACCATTTGAAAATAGTGTAAGCATGTCAAAAACCCAATTCCCCATAACTTAAACAGGAGGCTGCACGCGGCTCCAGCACCGCGGCTCCTCCACAGTTGACTTCGTTATTATTTGGCCTTCATTAAAACGACAACGATAAAAAGTACGTATGTGCAAAAAATAATGTATTTTGAACAGAGAATAAATGGCTTTAAAATAAGCCCAAATTTATGACAGTTGGACCAGTATTTATCTGTTTGTAGCACATTGCTAAACCAAAAAAGTTTAGGCCAAGTGTAACGTACCTCCCAAAACAGGTGTCCCCACTAGAGACAAATGACCATAAAACAAATGCTAAACGGCGCATACCCAAAAGACGTCAATGTGACTCAAATATGATCTTACTCAAAATCTTAATTGTTCACTTGTACGAGCGACAAGACCGTATATTCTGTGAATTGGAATCTATTAGTGAGCATTACAGGCATATCCAAAGCTTCTTTATGAGCACACATGAATTCTGGAAAAGTTGTGATGGGGATTGGGATACAAGCGCGTGACTAAACGTGTTGAGGAAGACAAATTCCGACCATTAAAAGGACAGTGGAACAACTTCTCATTAAATAAAGGATATCTTCTATATTTGGTTGATGAACAAGACAAAAACAGATAACATTTTTACAGAACAGGTGGTATGAAGCTCTATTTTAATAACATGTCATTCTCATTCTGTAGCTATCAAGCGTGATGGGGTTCACATGGAATCTTTGGCTATCTGCATCTGTTACTGGCATTGAACCTCTTTGGTATCTGTACATCGTTTTCAACTCGCTCCAAGGAGTATGGTGATTTTCCTTCATTCACCTGCACAATTCGGATCTGGAAAATGTGGAGGCAGGTACTTGGGTGGGTTCCAGATCAAAACAATTCTACCAGTAGATCGCAAGTTCGAGTCAATCCATTGGTCGAACAGGAGTCAAGACAATTAGTACCACGATAAGAAATCAACGAAATAGTGTCAATAATAACGTATATAGTCCTGCGGTAGGCCATTATGACCTTGCAAAAAGAGTCTGCACAAAATATTTGCTGGTTATCTTGCAATTAAGGTGCGGTGTCCGATCGCTCATTGGACACACCCCCCCACGATTTACCCGGAGAGTATCATTTTGATATCATATGAGAAAAGGCCCGTATTTTTCTCATTGTCGCCTCTGAAAATTTGAGCCCATAAAAAATCCATTAATCCACCCAGATATAAAAAAAACACGACGAATTAATGCTTAACCATCAAAACTGCAAACCAGTTAATAGGGCTTTGCAATGTGCATTTTTGCTTCTACATACAAACCGCAAGTTTGTTTCCCACGGTACTTGATGGGAACGTAAGTGCAAGGTCAGGCTCTCATCTCAAGTATGAGAACACAATAGACATAAATCGAATAAAGCCAACTATAACCTAGGTTGATCCAATCAAAGCAACTTGACATCCTTGCAACTTTTAGATATGGAAAGGGGAAACAATTAACAGGGTAAATGTTTCATTGGAATTAAACGTCTAATAGACATGTTCCTCTGGTCTTAAGGATTTTAAAAAAGGTATAGTTTGGTATACTACAACCCTTTGTATTGCGCGATTGGCCAAAAACTGTTTCAAGGTTATCACGGGGGTAAATATTTCTATGATCTGTTGTTTCAAATATTCGTATATGGGAATGTTAAACAGGCAATAGGACATTTACTTTTTATTGGGTTAGTCAGCTCGAAGACGTTTAGCAGAGTCTTGAGTGCTCGCCCCCAAAACTGCGGGCCCTATCAGAGTATTTCCCCCTTCATTATACTCCAAAAGTCAAACAAAATTACAATTATAAAATTTATTTGACATTAATAATCAACAAGCATTGAAGAATATTTGATTCCCATTTTGATTCCCATTTTTTTTTCTAAATTTGATTTTATACCAGGATGACCTTGAACCATTTTAAGCATTGTGTTAAAGAGTAATTGTCCTAGGTAGGTATATCCAAATATGCCTTTTTCTATCCATAGTAGTGGGTTGCCAAATCAGAATCCCATTCTTGAAGTTTTGGGGAGAAGGTTTTGAAGATGCTTGTACTATAGTTTAAAGGGTGCTGACTCATAATTTTTGCGTCCAACCTCTGGAAAGGTGGCGGAGGGAACTTTGTAAATAAGGTGGTAAAATTAGTACAGGGGTGTAAATTTGAAAGAAGTTCAAATTATGTTTAAATGTACACACAATGTTGTATTTATTATTAGGATTAAAAAAGTATGTTTGTCTATAGGTTCGCCTTTAGTTAAGCAGGGTAGAGGCCCTCTTAAGGTTCACGGTCATCCTGGGGGTAAAAGTTACCCAGTGCTCGATGTTGGTGTCAAATTGTTCGTCTTGCCTATTTTACAATGTTTGGCATTTGGTTTCGTAATAGTGGGCAAAATGTAAAAAGGGGTCTTCTACATGGTCTATGGGGTCACCAAAAATTGACCTCACCCAAAGAATTTAATTCAATTTTCGCTTCATTATGATAAGAGCAATTAATTTGACAAAACCGGTGTTCAACAATATTGAGCATTTGGGATTATTTTTTTCCCAGATGACCTTGAACCTTATTCAGGCCTGCAGCCGTTGTATTTGTAACTAAAGTCGGGTAACCTCTTACAAACTATACCTTTTTTAACCTGTACTAAGTTTACCCCATTATTGTTACATAGTTCCCACAGCGTTCCAAGAGGTTGGACCCAAAAATCGGATCAGCAACCCTTCAAAACTATAGAAAAACCCCCCATTTTCAAACCTTCTTCCCCAAACTTCTAGAATGGGGATTCTGGTTTTAAACCCTACTATAGGCCAGGCAGAGACGGTGTCTCTACACCTTTACCCCCCGTATAAAATTTTATTTCAATTCCTCCTTCCCTATCTCAAAAGCTTCAAGGATGAAAAGTCGCATCATCAGGATTTGGAATAAGCAGGTCAAAGTTGGCACCTAGAAACCATCCAAACTTTTGTTGCAGGGACTCTTGTGCAAGGTCATATTCATGGTTCTATGGTTCTGCCGCTAGACTATCGTAGATCATCAACACACAAACTACCAAATTACATGTTACTAGGCAATATTTATTTTTGGTGAGCTGATTTATTGAAAAGGGTGATTGCGTCACGCTAGTCACAATAACAAAAGTCCTTTACCGTCACGCACAAATTGCAATTTGTCCTTGGAAAAGCACCACCGCGGGTACATGATGCAAGATCCCATAGGTGAGGGGATCAAAGAGAGAAGATGCTTGCATAAGGACTTTGATTATGCATATCGGAGAACCGAACTGATTTATGCACAGGTTATTTTAAATAATATTCCCAAAATGCACATGTGTTTGAAAATGAATTAAAATGTCCTCACAATTTCGCACTTCAAATTTACTTTAATATGAGTACCGAGCCATTGGTATTACCCATGCAGCTGAAAAAGACGAATAAAATCATGAAAGAAAGTTGTTTGCGAGTATGACCGAACATCTTGTGCAGAATACTTCGCCGCATACCCCATTTGTATTTCATGACAGCATTGTTAGCATAGGTTGCAGACCCCCTTTTTTGTGTTTCTTCAAAAATGGGGGGTGTGTAAATTGAATAGAAAATGTAGGTCCAGCATTAAGTTCTGGATATTTGTTCGCACAAAGTTTTAGGTCTACAGCTTACCCAAAGCAAAAACATATTTACAGAGTTTTGTTCACATTCATTTCTTTCAATAAATGATGATTATGCAGTCAATATTATTGAACTCACAGTAGACCCAGGACTATGACTGTGACAGTCTGCCGATTCCAGTAATCAATTTTCACGTCATTTATCACACTCCGTTTTGAGCTCGCGGTTGGAATGCGCCAGAGCTCGACAGCTAAGGGACATAACAACGGACCACAATGCAGTGGGGAACCCCACAGCAAACCAGTTCTGCCGTCTTTCTGCTAAGTCCGATGACGTATGAGATGCAGAACATTATGGCGATGGCCATTGGATGGCAGAAAAATAAGTTTGACGCATCATCCGATGGCGGTGCCCTGGGGTGTCACCAATTTCGCAGCCAATTTCCAGTCCAGCCATTCCAGAGGTTGTGTAGTCCCAGGTTTACTCTAGGCTTGGTAGAACCTTCAAAGTTATTTCAGCTCAATCTAAACCGGGTGGTTCTTTCGTCGTGTCCACATCTCTTTACACTGTGGTTCTCAAAATATGATCCAGCCAAGGATAGGTACAACGTGTGGCATGCTTTCACTGAATCTGCCAAGGCTGTTTGTGCATTGTTGCTCCAGCAGTGGGCAGACTAAGGGAGATGGTTTCCATTGTTTGTGATGCTGTTCCACAGTCACAGGTAGTAGCTAGTGTCTGATCTGCTTCCATGTTGCCCCACTTCTGCAAGGAAACCTAGGAAACCTTAGATCGACCAATTCTGTCTCAACGGTTGAGGCCTCGCCATTCAGCCCATCAGGAGTCAGCTCCGGGGTAGATGCTCACCAGGTTCAATTCCCAATGGATGTACTGGTTGATGGAAAGTCTTTCTTTCACAAGGCGACTCTCTTAAGATCCTTAGAGACTGTTTCAGAGGTTGGACTTGCTTGAGAAATTCTCTCTCTGGATTTAAGGCGGTTGGAGCAGGTATCTGTCCAGACATAGGGTTTGCTAACATTAGCTTTAACTTGGTAGCTTACGAGCTTGCATGCCGCTACGCTTACGGACGGATGTCCTGTTGGAGCAATTCTCTAGGATGTACGGGCCGGGACAAACACCTGAAATCTTTTCTACTGTTATGGACAGTAACAATGGCCCTGCAGTTCCAACAAAAAAAGGGAATTGAAGTGCTTTCCGTTACATACGGGGAATTTAATATCAATATCGCATGGCGCCTCGTGTCCGACACGCAACAATTATACCCAAAGAGTCTTCAGGAGGCCTTGTGAGTACGCACCAAAAAAGTATATTTCTGCGATGTCGTTTGGTAGCATATTTTAAAATGAATACTGTAAAAGTCGTTACATATTGTTCTGGGTTTGGCATCCCACAAATTTATAACATCAAAATTTGACTGTTTTTACTATTCTTTCAATTGTAAATTAGATCGGTCACTATGTTAAACTTTTGAAACAATTTTCAGTCAGAAGTACCATAACAGATTTAGTTTACCTAGCGGGAGGCAGTATGTTGCCCGCTAGCTGACTGAACGGGAGTGATCACTTGAACCGGAGCGATCACTGAAACAGAAGCGGTCACTGAAATAGAAGCGACTCCTCAAAATCCTGTATGTTCCCGTCATCTAGAGTTTATGAATCCTCCAATCGAATAAAAACATCGCAGTATTTCTAAACTTTTTTTAATAAATCAGTTATCGTATTTCGTCATAATTCCTGTAGCTATGTGACAGTCATATTACTATAAATATAAACCGCAAAAGAAAGTCAACTACGAGGTAGTTAGTGAAGTTTACGATAGCAGGACTCTCTGAGAATATACTTTTTGCATCACTCGGTTGAAATGTTGGAGTTCATTTCATCATTTCAGTTAGACAATTGATTTTTTGTCCTCAGGTACAAAAACTTCCTCGCTCCCAGCAAGTCATTTTCCTTTTCCAAGTCATTTTCCTTTTCCAAGATGGTGTCTTCAGGGCTACATTCCTTTCATGTCAACCCAGCATCTTTCAGGATGCGATTTGCATTATGCACGTTCTTCTAAGCAGTGCGATACCCAGAGCAGGGGAGGGGGCAGGGGAAGCTGCCCGCCCCCGTGGGGAATCTTGCCACCCCCTCTTGCCCCCCTGAAAAATTAGTGATTTACATAGGCAGGTAATATACTAACAAATTTTAATATAGCTTGCCCCCACGCAAATATATGTGCCCCGCCCCCCTCTTGGCCCCCCCCCCTGAAAAAAAAAGGCTTGGTTACCGCCACTGCGTCTAAGTATGGTATGTTGGTGGACAGGTTTCGTTTAACTAATTTTTGCATGGGTAGTACTAAGCATTAAGAATTCCGGAACTTTCAATCAACCTTTTTCGGCCATCTTTTATGTATTAAATTCAAGTCATTAAACTCCAACGATTTATAAACCTACACGAATTACGGAAAGTAGTGCTACTATAATTGACAACATATGACCCAAATGGTCTCGATTCTGTTAGTCTTCTTGTATTCTTGTTACAGACATTATAGCGATCATTGCCAACCATTTTTACGTCAAATTCAAATTCAAAAATGAAACAGGACAAAACAAGTTAAAAGAACTCATAGTGTCGATCATCTTGTAAATTTAAGAGTATCTATATGTGATTAGGAAGAGGGCTGGAAGCTACCGATGTACATCGGGATTTAAATGTATTTGTAAAACAAAAAGTTTCTAACTGTATCTGAATGTATCCCCTTAAATGTAAAGCTAACAACGGAAATCCTTCGATCTCCATTGGATCACCAACGGATCTTGAACAGTGTAATAATTGAAAATAAATGTATAAACATATCCTGCAATGCAAATGAAAGGACAATTAGCATAAATTTAAAAACCTATGATGTATTTCCGCAAATCTAAACGTAGTTACAGCTGTTATTATGATTAAACTCCAATCTTCGCGTCACAATAAGGATGCAACTATACATTGTCATATTTAAAGAACAATTATGCAATCAGCAGTCGTGAAAAAGAGGGCATCAAAGTACCAAGTACTTGAAAGGACCAACCGTCAAAACCCCGGTAATTGAAGAAGAATCAAAAGCGTGCTGGTCATGATAACTTTTGAAATATATAGTACACAGGTAATTTCCTGAACACTTCCACCCATTGACCATGATATTTTTAATTTAATTAATCTCAACGGGAATGTTCCAATTATCTCAAAATTGCCAGAGTATTTCCAATATTTAAAAAGACTACTTAGGAGATATGTTTTTAATTAGGCGTCCATTTCTTTGTGTTGCCATGTGTTTTTTTCCAAAAACTAGAAAGAATTAATTTTTTAACAATCTTTCCTATATTGAGGAAAACAAAATACTTAATAAAAAAAGTTCGTTCGGTTTTTCGTTCAATCACTCACATATATATGGCACTGTTTAGAATTAGTGCGACAGCTATGTAATGCAGTAGAAACTCACGAACAAACACTTGGGAATATTTTTAATTAATCGAAAGCTGTTGACACAATTGACCATGACATTTACTATAAACAAATGATAACTTGCCGATTTAGAGGGGTTCTATTTGGAATGGTTAGAAGTTATCTAAACATCGCAATCAAAGGTGCCATATCTTCACACATTTGAGTCCGCAGGGGTTCAAAACTTGTCCATTAGCTTTTATCATCGCGCTAACATGGTTAAGATTATCAAATACGTCTTCTTACTAAGACTTTTTATTGCTGCTGACATTACAATTTGTATTCTCATCCTGAACTCCCAAATAAAATGGGTTGATCAAATGAAGCTTGTTTTTAAGTAGAGTAAACTAACTGGTTTACAATTATCTGTAAACGCTAGTAGCAAAACGAATGATTATGGTATTAGGTACCCCCGGAATCTCGAAAAGGATATTGATATACGAAAGTAAATAAAAACAATGAGGAACCCAAACAACTTGTGGCAAGGGGGTAAATGTAATATTAGATAATGTAAACTTGAAAGGGTCCAACAAAAACTAAAAATTTCTTGGTGTCGTCATTGATGATAACCTCACAGGAAGTATATTATTGACGAAATATCTAAGACAATATTCTAGAAATATAGGGCGTATTGAAATAATTAAAAACTTCTGTACCGGTTCAAATTAATGCATACTCAATATTATACTCTTCTATTAACCGTATATCAACTATATAGTACAGGCTACAGATTCATTGATAACTTATATCAACCGTGTTGTATAGATATATGTTTTCACGGGTTCTAGACCACAGTTTTTTATGCTAATTCTGAACACGATGGGTGCAGAGAGAACCCTCAGCATTTTTGTAGAACGCAAAAAATCAAAATGGCCCAAATATACAAAACATGTCATCGTTGTTCACTCAGAGATGTAAATTTCAACGTGTCTCGTTAAACCATTCATTGTTACCAATTAACATACGGATTATGTAACCACGTAATCAATTCAATATGGCCGCCCTACAATGAGTGTTCTGACATTCGCGATGCCCTTTTGACATGTTTGACTGCAGTTTGTAATTTGTTACATCCTAGTGTTTTTACAATCATGAAAATTAATTAAAAACCACAAAAAATAATTCAAATAAATGTGATTATATAAGTCTTCATTTATAGCATCCAAGATGGCTTCCAATACGCTAAGATGCGCTATAATTGATAATGTATCTACTAGTCTTGTGGAACTCATTTGAAAAGGCCATACCACATTCAAAATCCATAAACATTTCGCGATAAATTCAAAAGCAAACATTTTGTAACGCAATGATTAGTTGAGATAATGTATTAAATCTTCTTTGATCTCAACTACTTTTGGATATAGTGAATTGATGGCTTATTCTTACATTACTCCAATCTTGGAGTATGTTCTTCTCTTGTGTTTCGTATGTGTAATTGACCGATGTTAATGTGTAACTTTGTTTCACAGGAGAGCTACAGAGGGCTAACAGTATAGGGTCGTAATTGGCCTTTAATCGCCTCCCCATTCACGTGCTTGGTTTTAGTCAATATTGTATGATTTGACCCCACACAAATTGCAACAAACAACAATTTTGGTGTTAACATACTCTGAAATAGTCCAAAAATAAATATTAAAAGTCTACCAAAATCAACCTAGTGGAACATGTAGAATAAGGGGGAAACGTTTGTACAGGGGTAAAATAGAATTGTTCGAATTGATTTAAATGATGTACCAATTTATTGGGCTACTCCTAAGGTTTAAAAAAAGATTAGTTTGCCCTATCTACGCGTTATATTTTTTAGTACAATAGGCCTCATAACAGTTCAAGGTCATCCTGGGTAAAATTCATAGAATGGTCCTATTTGATCGGACTGGTTTGTAAACTGTTAAAAAATTTTGTCCACTAGATAAGTATTAAATAGATTCTTTGTTTGAACTTTCTATATAAGAAGTACAGAGCTATGACTAGTAACCGCCCAATAGATCCTGTAGCCCCCCAGTCACTTGTTTTGCGTTCCATTATGCAACGAATATTTATAGATGATGCACCATCCATATTTTTCGGTTCTGTACCATAACGAACAATTTGACCCCATTTGTATAACGAACGAGATATGTTCTGAAAATTTACCACCCCCATTGTGACTTGACCTATTTTGACTCAGACCTATTGAACTACAACCTGGCAAGATATGGCAACCGATAACCTTGTTTAATCCTGGAAATTTAACGAACACGTGGGCATACTTTTCGACGCGTTTTTCTTTTTCATTTTGAACCCTGTATAAACCTTACCAACCCCCTTAAAAATATATGTTCCATTCCTTTGATTTTAGTAGACTTTGATATTTGTTTTTAAGGTAATTCTCATACATTCTGTTGGCATTGCATTCTGTGGCAATTAGTTTTGGGTTAGGCATCTCTCGTATTTTGACTGGCCTATTTGTTGTTTATTTGTAATTATATGATGAAAAAAGACTTATTTCTGAGATTGATTGATTGATGATTGATCGTCGATTGAGTGATTGATTGGATTGATTGAATCTAAGTGCTTTCAGAAGCTTCCCAAAGATTCTTAATGTTGTGCAATCAGGTCAGAGATCGGGGGGGGGGGGGGCACTCACCTAGGAAATTCATATGGTGTAAGGCTGGTGCTTCCAACCCCAGGGCAATCGGGGAAAGGGACCTCTTCCAAAAAATGGTAAATCATTTGGGTGAGAGACAGCCCAAATTGCCCCAAATATTTTTTTTTCGCAGTACACATTTGCAAAAATTGTCCAAAAAAAATGGTTTGGTCAGATTTTTGCAAAATTGTCCTTAAAAAATAGGTCTTTGGGTGAAAACTTTTCCACTTTCTCCAAAGTATTCTATCCTATGGGTGACAGTGGTAAATAAAAAAAAATAATAATATGGGGGTCTCTGGGTGGAAATTTTCAAAACATGGGGTCTTTGGTGACAACGATGCTGAATATATGGAGGTCTAAAAGGCACTATCATTGTTTGCTAAATACGAAATCGAAAATATCATCAAAAACACTATACCTACAAGTGCTAAGACTGAAAAAACCTATAAGACAAATTGGATATTTCTATTCATTACTGTCCGTGCGGATCTTACTACAACTAACACGTAAAGAGGAGAAGACATATCTTTGAGTACTGTGTGTTTTTTTTCTTACTTTTCGTTCATTTTTTCAGTTTGGCAAAAATAACTTATAATGGGAATGCATCCTATATACTTATCGTTCACTTTTCAGCTATTCCTACGAATTTCAAATATTTTGACCTTTTTCGATGAATCACTGATAGTGTCTTTAACAACCTTACCATACACGTCGCTTCCAAAATGGGAGTGCCCCCCCCCCCCGTCAGAGATAAACAATGGTGGGGGAATATACTTTTTCTATCAAAAATATAAACATTGACATAATTATAAGTTTGCATGTGTTGCATACCAAAATAAAGCCAAAACAAACAACAAAAAACCATGATGCAGCCGTCAATCAACAAAATGTGAAAGATTAAGTGATTAATATGCAAAACAAAGCAACCAACTGTATGGCAACAAAAAAAAACGCTTTTGAAAAAGCAATACCCTGAGACACTCGGTCGATGATGTACGCAGGTAGTGCAAGAAAAAAAAAAATTAAATAAAATGGCTTGACCTCAATTAAATTGGCAAACAGAAACAATTTTGGTGTTGTTATAGTTATAAATGATTAGAGAATAACCTATCAAAATCTAAGTATATAGCGGGGAACAGGATTGGCGGGGTAAACGATTTGTACAGGGTAAAATGTCAGTAGTATAATTGTACTGACATCTATACCACATTTTGCCATGCACAATTATAGTTTGTCCTATCTGTGGTTATAGTTTAAAAGTTATAGGGCTAAAGGTTCAGGTCACCTGGTTATAAATTTTTCAGAATGCTCAATTCTTTTCAAGATGGTTCCATTCTTCATATAGGCCCCAAAGGACCAGGGAATGTAATACTTGCACCATTTCACCATTTGGTCGTGTAATTAGAGTCAAAATGTTTTGGTCTACATATCCTAGGGGTCATTAATGCTTACCATCTAATTTACAAACTAAAATGTACAAATTTTACCCCCGATTTTTTACATGTTCCCCATTGTTGATTTTCTAGACTTTTGACACCTTAAATTACTCTGGTGACAATTTAGAAGCTGACAACACAGGATTGTTTCTGTGCAATTTAGAGTAAAAACCAAACAATTTTTCTTGCCCTATAAATACCGCGGACTGTATATCTGATCGCATAGGATTTAGTACTGTTACTTCACTAAATAAAACCCCACGTTGCCGATTTTCTCTGCCCGTTTTCATAGTGGGTGACTGTAGTGCACAGATCTTATTTAGATGTAGTAACAAATCTGGATAATTGTAAATTTTGGTAATAAGCAAGGGGCGGATCCAGGAATTCTCACTATCCTTTTAAAATTTTGGGCCGGCTCGCTTCGCGCTCCCGCCGGTAGACCATTTTTTTTTCACTCGTTCGAAATTCTGAAGAGCTGCATGGGGGGGGGGGGGGGGGGGAGGGGGGGGGGGCGAAACGCCTAATTCCTTCAAGCAACAACAAACATCGCAACAAAGAAGAATTACCCCACTGCCTACTTCAGAATTTCAAACCGAGTGCAAACAAAAATCGTGTCTACCCGGCAAGCGGAGCGAGCAGGAAAATTTTTACATTGGTGTCGCCAAGGTCGCCCACAAAAAGTCATTTTCCTAGATCTACAGGGCGCCCGGCGCCCTGTTTTTTGCGGCAAAGGCATTTTTCTACATATACAAGGCGCCCGGCGCCCTTTGGTTTTCAAAATAAGGGGGGCGCCCGCGCCTTGTGCGCCCCCCCCCCCAAATCCGCGTATTATAAGTACTTTATGCATTTATAATCAAAAAAATTGATGGAAGCATGCTACATGCTACAAGACACACACCCTTTCCTGGCCCCAGCTTATAGAGTCAAGTTACACAGGGGTAAACTTTTTAAAATGTTCCGATTGTGTTGAAAAGTAAACACCATGAGTTTGTCTGGTTATAGGAAGGACTCCAAAAAGTCAGAGTTCCTACTACCTATGCTTTATTTGGAATTGTGGGGTCCAAGCGTAAAAAGGGTGGTGAACAACTTGGTTTGCACAGGGGTCAAACAGTTTTTGATTTAAAAACACACACACGCATACTATACTTGTTTATTTATAAACCCTTTAGTGACAGTTCTTGGGTGGAAGTCCTGCCCTGTTTGTTAGCCTTCTGTATTCTTTGAGACTTTGAATGTATGGAGTTGCGATAAAGCCGAGAATCGCGAAATTCCCAGTTTGTGTTTATTATAACAGTGTCTCCGCCGCTGCAACCCGGAAGTGTTACAACTTTTCATTACGTCACGATTTGTTTTGGATTGAGACTTGAGACTGCCGCCAGATTTAGATCTTGAGTTCTAAATCACATTTGCACCACTCAACAGTCTAATTTCTCTATACAGGTTTCATTAACCAGAGTTTTTAACTTTTATGCGTCACCTACATGTCATATGGATTGTGTGCTTTGGCTTGTCGCCACAAACATACTGTACCCGTATTGAATTCGCCCAGACAAGTTGGAAGTTTTCAATTCAGTTAGTCTAATTCTGCACCCATTAGGTACTACAAAAAACGGCTAGCCTACTAGAACGGCCCTCCCTTCTCAAAATGGGGCGTATCGTGAGTAACACGGAAGTGCGGGTCCGAATGCTTTTCGAATCAGGTCATAGCCATACACAACGCGTGTTTTGAGATCGGATTGGCTGATTGCGCGATCGACTCCGAGAATGTTTGTCTTAAGATAAAATAACCCCCGCCCATACTGTTCGCGAGCGTATAATCCTCAGTCGAGAGAGGGCCGTTCTTTTGTGACAGCTACTATAGTAAAAGGAACTTTTACCGTGATGGACGTTTTCATATCCATGGCGTACAACGGAAAGTCATTTCCGATAAAGATAGGCGTCCCTGATTGTTGCTCGTAAATTTTTTAAGGTTACATGGAAAGATTTATAGCATTCTTGCCACCACCCCTATTAATTCGGAGCTGACGGAAAAAATGCTGCATGTTGTTTGATGTGGTGGCAGAATACTGAATTCATCCCAGTACGTTGTGAGCTAGCCCAAACTTGTTATTTTTCACGATGTACTGCATAATTAACAATAAGGGCATTTTCGTGATTCAACGACCTAATTCTAGTTTATTCATTGTTCCAATATATAGATATCCCTGAGCAAAGCTTATTCAACAAAGTTTGAGTCATTCCTCGATCTTGCAGTTTTGTGTTATGCAGGCCTCCATTTATGAAAATAAGAGGACCTATTAATGTAACCCCTGACATGTGTTCATTTAGGAGCGCTCCAACAACACTTAACAAGGGGCTCAAATTACTCCAGTTCATACCACACCATAGGCCTCTCAAGTAATAAGGAGCTCACAATTTTGATCTCCTCCTGAAAAACTGTTCAGGAAAGCTGTAGGCCTGTAGGATCTCTGGAGCATAGCTCTCCTCAGAAATGAATGTCTGGTATGAGCATCGGCTTGTTTCCTCCCACTGTCCCATGATATGGCATGTGGGTTGTAATTTCTGTCCGTTTACGGACATACAATACAAACTTGCAAATTTCTTACAACATGCGACCAAATTTGCAGGTAAATTTAGGGTATAAAAACATTGACTAAACGATTCAGACGATATGAAAATCTCAACTTTTTTTTAGTTATAAGTCTGGTGGGACGAGGTTGTGGAACAAACGAATGTGAACATTGTGTTTTCAGGTTTGAAAATCAGTGCTTTGATTAGCATTTTTTTAGGGGCTACCCTGTCTAAGAAACATTAATTAAATAAACAAAAAAAATTGAACTGGTACACTCACCACCTGCACTGGCACTGCCCTGGTGTTCGAAATGCAGTGGCATTTACGCTTAGAATTCCAAATGTTACATAAATGGGGTGGAAAGTTAACCCAAAACATGACCGGTTAATCCTTGCTTAAGCATCCGTCAGTGAAAAGTGTTAATCTGATCTGGAAGCTTTTTAACTAGTCTTTGCAAGTGAGTCATTGCGAGAAATAATTTACCATATCAAAGTCCATCGTCAAACTTATCTGCAATACAGGCCCATCCAAATTTACATAGGATCGGTCTCTATCCATCAACTGGTGCAGTGCAGAAACTGGTGCAGTTTCTAGATCAAAAGGCCTCGGGTCATTGCCGGTAGTAGTCTGTGTGCACACTGGCTGGATCCAGGATCATCTAAAGACACTTATCAGTGATTTATCCGACAGAGAAAATATTTGAAATTGGCAGGAATTTTTAAGTAAAAGTGTAATGAAAGTCTATGGTAGGATTCTTCATAGTGGACTCATTTTCAACTGAAGAATTAGCAGAAAAGGAAGGAAAACGGCAGTGTTCAAAAAAATACGAATCACATTCGAAATTACGTGTTGTGAAAGTGTCCGTTCGGACACTTATGACTAAAATACCGATTTGTCTTTATTAGGCTGCGTTTGGGTCGTATCCACTGGCCGGTATGTAGAATACCAATACTATTCCTGAATGCAAAATCTGATTTTTGCTGATTTTTTCGTTTATATGATTTATCAATCACTGATATGGCCTGTAATCTAGCAGGATAGGTAAAAACCAAAACGGCTGTTGTGGTCAGTGCAGTGGTTGTGTTACTCAGAGCGACTATTACTCTGTAAACCTAGAAGTACAAGTAAATTAATCGATGCGCTGCGCTGAATACACTCTTAGGCGCAGTATATACACAAAGTTTGGTCGTAAAGTCGAAACAATACCAGGCATTCATTGCAGCGCGTGGGAGTTTATTGATTACTTGCTTTGTACTTCTAGGTTTACAGAGTATAGTCATCTGCCCGAGTTGAACTTGAACTTGCTAGTGGAAGCATGGAACATACATTTGTAGGCCAGTGAATTGAAATAAGACCACCTAGGATGTTTAATAGAGTGAATTCACCATTTTTAGTTTTAGGATGGGGGATGAGTTCTGCTAAGATAACTCCCACATTATGTCTTTACATGTTGTCATTAACGGATGTGGAGGTCTGCAAATACCTACGTAATACCTTTTGCATGTTAGCCTGTTACCGGCCAATTCAAAGAGCCACCTTTTCACACTGCAGACGAAAACATCTCACAAGCAATTCAGAATCGAGTTGATATTGTGTCCTATATCATATATTACTTTCAGAGAGTTAATACTCCCAATTTTTCTCGAAACAGTAGAAATTCTAATTTATCGGGAAACAACCTTTCTCGTGCAAGACTGGCTGAAAACCGGCCTGAATAAAGGTGACCTTTGATCAGGAAGGTCACATACCGTACCGGTACCCTGGACCAACTGAATCCCTGAGCCTCTAAAATACGCACGGCCGTTACAATGTGCTCTATTCACTTTAGCCGTCATTTTTGTTTTAGTTTCGAACGGGGCTAGGACTCAGTATTACTGGAAAAACAAGAGAAAATTAATCCTTGTTTGTAAACAAACGAACATCGTGGTGCCCTGTGGACAGTTTTCCATGCCCTCTGGTGCCCTTGTTCGATTCTTGCTTTCCTCATGCATTGGAACGCTGAAGTGATTGTAGTCGCAATTTTGAATTTCAAATTTTGGATTTTTATATTTGCTTTTGAGTTTTTTTCACATACGTCATCGCATTGTATATGGTGGTCCAACTTGTGAATTGATAGTGAAAGCAGGGATTGTTTCTCTCTTTTGTAGGGATTGAGATCGACAAATGTTGCGTAGGTGACAGCCAAAGGTATTACGTATGGTATTTTGCAGAACTCCACGAGCCGTTAATGACAACTGTTAAAGAATATGTGGAAAGTGTATGCCTAGCGAACTAGGATGGGGATATGCTCCCGGGGATATGCTCCACTCCTTATTTTCATGATGACATTATATCAGACGTGTTGAACAATGATGAAGTTGGGAGAGCGGCTGAACAGGCTATACATGGCTGGATTCTTACTTGCGTGGTATGCCGTTAGTAGAGAAAGGAGTAAATTAAATTAAAAAACATGATCACAAAAAATTAAATACTGTACTTACAATTGTTAGTACAGAAAAACAAGGCTTGTTCAGTCTTTTTCGTACAGGATGAGCCGTGTATAGTGTATTTTTTCATGTGAGTTGAATCTTGGCAAAATCGCCATTATTGTGAACTGTACAATTGTGCAGCCGCAAGGTGGCATGATGTCGTAAACTACGCAAGGTCAATTCATTCACCTGTCATCGCTGTTAGCTGTACGCCAGCTTCCATCCAAATACTTGCATGTGTGAACAACCAGGTGCTCATGTTGTGCCTTATGCGTACGATCTGATTTGTGTCTATGTGTTAAAGATGTGCACAAGTCCCACAAACTTACTTCTAGTATTATGATGTCCATATTGTGCACAGCCTTTTACTGTCTGTCATACCTGTTGAGACTTCCTCCTGCATCAAATCCCTTGATCTGTATCGATTTTCGCGTCTCTGGAATCACCAATACGCAAACAACATCGTCAGTGTCTTGGGCTGGACTACCTTTTACAGCTCGTGCACGGATGGGGTCGGGGTTAGGCGCTTGCTGGGGTTCAACGAACGGGTCCCGTTCACGCACTACTAAACACTATAAATAAATACATCACATCGCATGCCTTGGGGGAATTTGTGTGACAACAATAGTTTCGTGGAAAGCACTCTTCAATTTTAAAAAATATGATTATTTTGAAAAGAAACTGGTAAGCTTAACTAATTTAATGCAATTGATGTGGTTTATCTGCAGTACAGTATTCAATGCAATTTAAAGGTGCATTTTGTGATTCCAGACCCTTTATTTATATTTTTCACTAGATATCCGTGAGAAAAAGCTTATTCACAAAATTGGTGATTCCGATCTTGCGGGTTTGTGTTATCAGCAACGCTTGTTCCCACGGTCCCTTAGGGCACGGTGTTGTAATTTTTTTTGTCCGTGACATTTTTTCTACCTTTGAAGCAGTCCTTGAACACTTATAATTATTGGCAGCTATGCAAGGGATTATAGGCTTGAAGCACGCACATTGTCATAACTTTTCTTTCCCCTCCCCATCCTCTCCAAGTCAGTGTTTAAAAAATACCTAGTGTTAAATATGCAGCAAGATTGACAAGTGTAAGATTCATGTCTATGCAACATTGAATTGAGGGGGGCAAGAAACGAATCGCACAGTGTTCACAACAATTACAATCTTGTGAACAGAGATTGTGGCACCTCAGTTATGGTTTATGGTTCACTAGATATCCCCAAGGAAAAGCTTTTCCAAAATTTTAGCCAATTCTGAGGGTACGTTTGATGTTATGCCAAAAGTTTGCCATGCACGCGGACCTATATGCCCCCATGCTTAGTAATTATCTGTCCGTTTCGACAGAAGAAAGTACAAAATTTACAAATTTCTTCAAGATCAGATCAAATTTGCATTGTAAACATTAGGCCACTGTTACTTAGACCACACGGTTAAGGCTATGGAAGTTGATTCCTTCAGTTCCCGTTTTCCTGAATCCGGTCAGAAAGGAATGCCGATCAAAAATTCATTATTTCCAATAATTCATTATTTCAGATGTTCCAACTGTTTTAAGACAACAAAACGATTGTTTAAGGTGATCGTACTCACGATGATGCATTTTAAGCAATGTTTACTATGACCAGGGGGGGTTAAGAATAATCGGAGGGAAACGTCCATTTTCTAAGATCAATAACCAATTTATGTTGGTTCCCGGCTCCTTAACTACTTCCGTGTGTGTTCTATTAAACCACCGATGATAGTAGTCTTTGCAAAATGCTGCGTGAACTATGATTTAAATGTATATATAACACACGGCGCATTGACTGGAGACTAGGTTTAGTCTCTCCGACCGGCTGCATATCAACCACGTCAATAGAACATTTGCACGATCCCCGAAAATGCTCTCATTCTGCCCATTTCTATCCGGGAACTTTGTACCAGCCTCAGTTGGCTACAAACACCGTCAGTGACAAGTAGGGCACAGTTACGATCGAAATATCACGTTTTTGTCGTAATTTCCAACACCAGTTGCCCTCGATTGGTTTTTTGTTCCCTAGAAATATTCTTCTACCTTTTGGTAAGATTAACGTTAACGTGAAAAGGTACGTTGTATTGTAATTTTAGGCGCTGTTCCGTGTTCGGCGACGCGAACGAACAAACAAACTTTTTTTTGTAAACATGACCTCTGTACAATTTCCCGTGGAACTGGCACTGAATGAGATGCATTTCGGGTATCGTGCAAATGGTTTATGATGAAATTTTAAAAAAAAAAACCAACACTTACAGCTGTAGTAACGGCTATACTAGGTTGAAATGTGAATTTCTACCGTGCACTGGGTAACACGCTATATTTAGCACGTTTCAAAATTAAATGATATAGGAAATTTACTGTCAATTTTTTTTGATTTGTCATAAATATATATTTGAAAATAAATTTTAATATTTTAAGCTAAATTAACATGAATAGTTTGCAAATTTTCCCCCCCCCTTGTCATTATTTGTTTTAGCACGTGACCTGCTATGAAATAATCAAGCACAACCAATAATGTGACGTTCTATACCTGTCAAATAAGAAATTTCATTCATTTGTCCATGTGTTTTTTTTTTCGTCCGGGTTTTTTTTTAAACTTTATTTACGTTTGTTTATTTACATGGAGTCAAGTTGGTGCAAGTGAAAATAGAGGAGGAAGGGAATGTAGTCCTTCCCTGGACGCTTGTGACAGCCGATTCAGGTCGTCATTCCATATCTTGCTCAAGGGACTAGATCTTGTGTTCAGGAAACTGTGTGTATGCAACAACATTTTTATCAAAGCACTTCTATGTGTACAAAGTTTATTAAATGCAGCTGGTCATAAAGTATGTGTTTCTGCCTCAACAAAGCATACTGCAGTTAACTTGGCCATCAATAATGAAAATCTGAAATAAGATAATGACTAATGAAACATTCCCCACTCAGTCTGAAAAAATGAAACGTGAAACTGGGAATCAACTTTCTTTAGCGCTAAATTATATAAAATCTCAACTTTTTTGAGTAAGTCGGAGTTGACGAAGGTGTGGATCACGAAATACCCCTTTAAACCTCAATACTAATCACTCTGGAATAGTCCTTTTTTCATTGCATTCATTTAAATAACCCAAGTCCTCCCAAGAATATCCTCTTGCCTTAAAATCTACCACTTAATTCACTTCTGCAGATTGACTAAAGAAAAGAATGCACCACGAGCAGAAGATGTTCGTACACCAAGCAAGTATGTTCTTCAGTTTGGAAGAGGCAATGCCAAGACCATTGTAAGCTCATCCATTTCTATTTCAGAACAGAGGAGGAGATGCTAATGCTTGAAAAAAAATTACCAAAACAGTAGGGTGAGTTGCCTGAAAATGTGTCCTGCACCAAGGACACTTTGGAGTTTGCCCTAATTTTTTTCTCTATCAATACCATGCCCTAATTTTTCTCTATCATACCATGTTTTGACTTTACCATGGAGAAGCTCTGTTCAATACCTAAAATACAGAGCAAGATGGTTACTGTGTGTCCTCAACTTACAGTAAGGAAATTGTTGGCATCTTGGATGATGTTCAATAATAAGCTGATCATGTGAGAAATACAGAATCATCTTTCAAGATCCAAGGAAACTGAACTCAAGAAGTCTAAAAGACTTTCATAGCAACTGTGTACTAAGAACAAGTAAAACAAACTCTCTACTCCAGAGTCAAGATCAACAAATACTTCATTAAAACTGTCCTCAGTTGTAGTTGAGGCAAAACGTCTTATCACAGAAGAGCAGATTTTTGAAGCATGTTATTGTGCTGCTACATGGTCCTCTCACATCCCATCAGAATTTCCTTCAGATCTATCAAGACATCAAGTCATCCAGATTTTGGTTGAGTTGAGCTCTGTAGATGACTTCACTGGTCCAACATTGACTCTGATGACTGCCTACCTGAGGAAAAACAAATTGCTTACAAGAAAATTAAATGGCTATACCTGCCCTGATATTGCAGTGTCCTTTTTGTGAAACATCATCAACGAGAAGGAGAATCCAATGGAGTAAACAATTGGCAGAACAATGTCCTACTAATACGACACAGGTAATTATCACAATATTTTTTGCACCTGTACGCTGTTCTATCATCCCACTAATATTTAAAGCGAATGCCAGGCTAATATAATTTTGCGATTCAACATATTAAAATACATTTTGTTTCAAAGAAATGTCCTTTCAGTCAGAAATGACACTATATTTATTGATCCATTCAAAGTAAAACGTTATAATATCTCGTATGAGTGCAGCCATTTTTGAATCGGCCCACGAGAAACCATTGAACTCACGATGGTATTAGTACATAGTGTTCTTGAAATAAGTGCCAGTTAAAGACTAGTGAAATGCCATAACCCAAACTTTTCAGCTTTATTTCTGTTCAAGAATCCGCCCCAGTTTTAATCGATCGTTACTGATTTTCTACTGGAACCCACTCTATATATAATCCGATTTTCTGACAAGGAGTACTCTAGACATTCCTTAGACACGTGTTTTTATCTATTGACTTACAAGTCATACAACGTCCCACTGCGAGCGACGTCACCATGGCCGAACATGGCGACCTCCATGGGCCCAACTTCATTATTAATTCTGCTAATAAGGCTATCTTATTCAGTACTATTAATTTTTTTCAGACCGCAAAGATATCTTTTAAAACATACTTAAATTAAAAATTAGCGTATAGTACAACTTTAAATACATCCTCTTGCCCTTTGAATCAACCAATCAACTTGGCTACAATACTGTAATGTCCCAAGAGGTAACATATGTAAAGGACGTGATTACACTTTTAGTTCTCTGAAATTTTAAGATTTCCCCCTTAAAAAAAAGAATATCAAGATTGAAGTCACTCATTATTTTTATTTCTATTCATAGTGTTTAAAAATTCTTTTGTCAACAACTTTGTCCTGCAAAGTCGGCATCATGAACATCACTCTTTAATTATACTTCACCTTGTTCACCACTGTAAATAGACTAGAGACAATTGTGAAAGTGTCCGACCTGGAATAGAACCCCAAGACCTGTGCCCACATAACATGGGACCTTAGTGATTCGTCCATTTTCTAGTTCCTGAAATATTCTAAGATCGAAGACTAGATCTTTTCAGTTGCCTGCTAGTGAAGGTAATCTTTGTCTTGTCTGAAGTATGAAGTGACGACAGGCACGCATACACAAGATACCCATGGCTGAATTTCTGTTCAGTGCAGCTGCGCTTGCCTCCATGTGTGCTTGAATGTTAGTACATGTATATACGCCTGTGTCACTAACTTCATCCTTCAACTGACGAGTGATGATTTACATGTTGGAAGTAATATACAGAACCGATTATGGTCAAATGAATGGCTTATTACCGCATGGTCCGATTGACCAATTACACATTCCCTAGAACGCATTAACAGCGACCTGGTCCACATCGCACCAAGAGGTATCACAGTTGACAGCTGCTTAAATGTTGAACATGTTGATACATGTGCGGACATGAGAGAGATGTCATCAGGTCCTCTTTACGCTGAATTTTGGGGATGTGTCCTTGGCACCCCTTGTCTTTAACCCTTTTAACCCTGGTCGATTAGTTTGTAACATTTGCAACTGTTGTCAATTTTGAATGGCTTTCACAATGACCTAAAAGCTCGGCCCAAACTAGCATTGTTTGGACTCATTTTATGCATACTTCATGCTGATTAAAAAATGGTCCATTATACTTTTTATTAGTTTGAAGAATAAAATACAACATCTGGGGAACAACATTGATCTTTGAGACAACCTGGTCAAGGAAACTAATAAAGAAATCCTATCGACAACTGTGAGCCACTGATGGTCAAAATTAATCTGCCGTGCTGGGCATACAACCCAAGACCTTTCCAAGGGTAGTCTTTTCTTCCGTTACTCGTCCCTGATCTGGGGAATATGTTTTGTCTCTATGGTCATATGAGGAATAAGTTGATGCGTAGGTGATTAGAACCAATTGTTTAATTTGGTAAGAACATTGGGATAAAATGTGGGCAAGGAGGGGAACAATTTTTATTTCTATGAAAAATAGACATCCCTGCTTACCAATTCTATAAGTATGCCTGTAACATGTTGAGTACACACAATCAAGCCTCACTTAATCCGCACATGGATGAATTTAAACGGGATGCCCCCACTATGGGACATCCCATACCTAAGAAATGTGTAAAACCAGATGTGTATATGTGACAATGTTTAGGCAATTGCCCTCTGTCTTTATTTATTCGTACTGGGATTCTTTTACAGTGCTGGATCCAGTTGTCATGTGGAACGCCATGGATCAGGGGAGAATTTTGAAGAGAGTATGGTCATAGTGACAACAACACAATCTCGTAAATCATCTAAATCAACATTGCCAGCGTTTTCCCTTTGTGATGATGCCCAGTGCATGATGGCAACAAACACAGACAAAGACACATACACACACACTGTGTTATTGGAAGAAGCTGAAGATGTCACCCAGTGTGATCAGGATTACCTGACGGCCCTGAGAGAGAAGTTTTCCTTTGCAGTTTTGGCTTATGTTTTGTCAATTACATTTAAGGAAGAAGGTATGATGTGGGGAAGCAGTACTCGCTTTACAATGAAAGTGAATCCCAGGCGATGCCATTTCATTTTTTGAGTGGAAGAAACGAGGCTGGAGCCGATTTTTCGCCCGCAAAAATAATGGCGTCCTCTGGTTTCAATTGTCATAAAAGAGTACCGGTTCCCAAAACCATACCTTGACTCATTCTTAAACAGCTTATATAATTCACAAGGTAATCTTTAACCCATTTCGGCGATCCATTTGGCCTAATTTCAAAGAAAGT